>VWYE01020557.1:130-110662 GCA_013398995.1 Alaudala cheleensis
GGCCTGGCTAACAAGCTGCAGGTGTTCAGATAACATCACAGGGAGTTTGGATGATGCAAAGAATAGCTTAACTTAACAAGCAAATACATTGCTACAACAGGGAACTGTTTCCTCCTTAACTAAAACCAAGCTGTGTTAACCCATGACATATTTGTTAAAAACAATAATGTATAAGAAGACTGGGATTTTTTTTTTCCAGGCTTTCTTATGCTTGTCTTCCTGCTATGACATCACCTAAGAAACAAGAGCCTATATTTTTATATATCTTTATATAACCCAGGCTGCAGCACTACAGAGTTCCTTCCTTACAAAGTAAAGTAATTACCTTTCTAACATTAAAAAATCTATAGGATTTTAATATTTACACAATACAAATGCATGAAGTAGTTTATTAGGTCAATGAGATTTTAAAGAGGATTATTAAGAAAGTACATTAGAATGAAGAAGGCAAAGGGAAATATGAGTAAAAGAAGATTGTGACTTTAACAATCAAGTTGATCTAATTTGTGACAAGAATAAAATGCACAGCCACACGTTGACTGCTAAATGTAATTAGAGAGCAGAACTAAGATGGGTAGGGTTACTTTTTATATATGATACTATGACACATTATGCCCTGCTTCAAAACAGACATCCTGGAGAGATGATTGATGCCCGGAGCCTGTCAGTGTTTAAGAGGGATTTTAAAAATATCCTTAATAGCATGTTTTAACTTGGTCAGTCCTGAATTGGAAAGGCAGTTGGACTAGATGATTGTTGTAGGTCTCTTCCAACTGAAATAATCATGGAGGCATTTCAGCTGAGCTCTCAGTTGTGTCACCTTTTAGAGAAACAGACCTGTTTTCCTAACTTTTTATAGGTGTTAGAAACTGAACTACATTTTACCATGGACTGTTTAAATCCAGTTTCAAGCAGTGTGGAACTACCTCACTTTGTTGTTATCTATAGCTTGCATTACATCTACTCTTAAGTCAGTTCTTTTTAAAATGGGGGAGGGGGGAGGGGAAGAGGAGGATTTAAAAAATTAGTACCTGATGGTGACTTTGTATCTTTAGTACTTCCTGTCTCACAGTGATCATTAAGATAGTATTAGTAAAATTTCTAAAAAATGGAGCAAAATGTCAATTTTAAATGTAATTGAGTGTTTCTTGCTGGCAATAGAATAATTTGATACAACTGCAACCATGGGTGTTTGTGGCTGTCAGGGCTGATCCTGATCTCAGTAAAATGTCAGCTTTTAGTCTGAAAAAGTATTTCTGGTATGTGAACTAATTTAAGAGTGCTAGTAAACTGCCCCTACATTTGCTATCATGTCAGAGATGGATTGCTCGGGGAAAATAACTTTCATAAAGCGATATTATAATGAAACCAGATGATCTGACATTCTGTGTTAAAAGATACTAAAACGCCTAGCTACACAAAAAAAGTAGGGATTACTAGTGTATGTATGCAAATTTCCCAATGCCATTACTGAAAATTATAAGATGTTCTTAAATCTCTTAAAAAGTGTCCTTTGCCTGCACAGCTGCTGTGGGAATTCTCCAGATGTGGGTGCTAGGCAAGGGTTAGAGAAACAAGAAGGACTTATTTTTCTAAAATTTCCTCCCTTTTAAAAAATTTAGTGAAAAAATACATAGGGAAATGTGGTATTCCCATAGGAGGTTGAGCAAGAGTCTCTTCCATGCAATGAATGGAAAATACTCCAGAAGTGATGCTGAAATTTTCAGTCAGGTCACATAGCTTCTGAGGTAACACAGATAAGCTTTGGACATGTGAGCAGCTAAAAGTTTAGCTAGCAGGTGGCTGAGGTGGTGACCTGTGTGGGAGGAGTCTCTGAGCTGGCGTGTGCCATTCACAAACAGCATCCTGTGAAGCTGGTATAAGCAATCTCTCACATGTCAAAATTCCCACTAGTCAGAGGAACATGTGGTGCCTGTTCTCAGAAATATTTGAGAGTGACAACTGCTTTGGGGCAGAGATGCTTCTGGGTATGTGCTGCTAGAGATGTTGCTGGAGGGATTTTTGGAGCCATTGTTGGTGGAAAGATGACCTCCCTGCCGAGGGGCCTGTTCTCCCAAAGGGACTGTGGCCTGTGGGTGACACCTGCTGGAACGAGGGCATCTCAGAGGGGTTGGCAGCCTGTGAAAGTACTATTCTGCAGTAAGGGACTTGAGGAACTGTAGTCCATGGATGACCCATGCTGGGGGAGAAACATTCAGAAACAGGGTGGTGTGGAAACCTGAAGAAGCAAAAAGGAGGGAAAAGATTAGTAAAATGCTAATTACATTGGCGTAGGAGGGGGAAAGCAAAAAGAGAGCACATACCCCGACTTCCTGTGCTTGCTTTTACCTCATTGCTACAACAAAGATGGATGCAAGGACGTTGAGAAAAAGAAGAGGAAGATGGGTGTTTGAAGTTGAGTCTGGTGAGAATGATATAAAACTGTTTAACTTGGTTGATTGTGCCCTCTTTCTTTCAAGTTCCTGAATCACTGATCAGAAGTTTGTGTATAATTGGTAATAAATTAGGCATAATTAAATATTAATTTCCTGAATCAAGACTGGTTTGTCCACAACAATGCACTGAGCCCTTTGCTGTCACATAATTGTGAATGATTTATCTCATGGCCAAAATGCCCATTTGAACAAGTAACACAGACCACAGGATGGATTAATGCTTAATTACGTGTCAGAAGATGTAGTTCCAGGTATATGACAGTCATGTGATTGGATATGTGAGCAGCTATCAGCATGTGGGCAGTTGTAAAGTCATAATTTATTCCAATGTAGTCATTATACAATACAATAATGGAATAAAACCTTTGAGTAAGATAATGCTGATGCAGAAGACACGTGGCTAGGGAAACGGCTATTAATTCAAATAAATGAGCAAAGAAGAGCAAACTGGGTCAGCTGAATTGACCTGGTAGTTTGCATCTGGCTTGCAGGTTATGATCAGGAAGAACTGTGTGTGAAATCCTTGGACTATGGTTTCATCGTTTTCCTTTCACAGGAGCAGGACGGTTTCCTGCCAAGGTTAGAACTGCAGGCAAGAACAAATTTCATAGAGCATCTGTGTGATACTGAGGCACTGTTGAAAATTTAATCACAAATTCCCATTTATTTGAACAAAGGCAGGTATATTAAGTTTGCTGAAAGATAAGTTGTGTGTTTAAACTGTGTAAGGTGCTTAACCATTTAAAAAAACTCAATAAAATGGATTTGCTTTTGTTTTGCTACATTGTGCATTTACCCAGGAGTGTGCTAGTTTCCATCTGACCATTCTTTAAATCCTGAGTACATTTTATAACTTTCTGTAGCTTTCAAGGTTAAAATCTGCAACCAACCAACGTACCAATTTAGAAGAGAAATACGTTACTGTATCTGACCTTGTCTGACAAATCAACTCACTGAATATTAATAAAAAAGTGAATGTATTTTTCTCTTATTGCTAGTATTAATTACTTCTAAATCTTCTTAGAAAAAGCTTTACTTAACTGTTATATCTGGTAGCAACACAAACTGGTAGAGCATCATGTAATCATAAATGACAACTTTCAATGTTCTGCTAAAGTGTGTTGCATGTTAAATGCTAGATTTAAGACAGAATTGATTTCAATTAGTGTTCCATATCCAATTTGTTAAGAAATTTTAATTTTAGAGCATTTACAAGGACTTAACATTTAATTATGATTCTGAATAGAGCAAATAACAGTATAAGAAATAGGATGAGCACAAAGTTATCAATACTAAAATAAGTATGGATGGACTCTGTACACCTTGTCTTTTACTTAGTGACCACGGTAGCTGAACAGGTGTGGTGTGCAGAGTTATGCCCATGAACAGATAGAAATATCACTCTTCACTCTTATGGGTCAGCAAAAGAATTTAAAGATAATGCTGCAAAATAAAACTAAATATAGCTGTGATTCTGTTTACGTTAGTAAGCCAGAGGACCCATGCTTTAAAATTTGCCAGGAATAAAGTGTAACATCCATCTTTTTTTTTTTTCTTTTCTCACTGGTGCCACTTTGTGTCATTTATTTAAGGACTAATTGGCAGGCAATTTTCATGGTGTTACCTATTCATCTCTAGATGCAGTGGCACTCTAAAGCTAATTCTTGAGCAAACCAAGCTGATGAAACAAAGCTTTTGAACATGCCACTCACACAGAAAAATTGCACAGATTTAATGGGATAATTTTAATGTACCTTTATTTTAGTATACTGTAAAACATAGATGATATTGCACACAAATTATACCTCTGTCATTTTCTATATAAATATTTTTAGTTTGTTTTAAATTGGCATTTACTGGCTAATTGCAAAATAAATGTAGTAAGAATAAATTTGATATACAAACAGCATGCACAATAGCAAATGTCAACAGGTATAAAAAATACCTATTATCAAGAAGTGTTTATAAATAATGAAGCCAAAGGGAAAACTATCCCATGGGCTTCTAATGAATGTTGTTATTTTGCTCTTTAAATATTGCTTGCAGTCTTTTAATTGCTCTTGTATCACATCAGGTTTATGGATTCCCAGACATTATTGGTAAAAATAATTTTGTCAAAGGAAAACACTGAAATAGCCTGGAGGGTATATTGTCATCACTTCATATTCTCCAATATGATAAATCAAATATTTGTAAGATATTATGTTGTCTTTCTATCTGATGAGCTACATCATAAGATTTTTGTGGGCTTTTAATGAGAAAGTTCTAATGAGAAGCCAAAGGCTGCTTAAGTGAAGTAGGTGGTAGATGTAGTATCCTGTCCTTGAAGATGGCTGCAGAAACACTCACTGATCTTCTTATCAAAAGCTGTGCATCCAAAGTTGAAAGGTCTCTGAGCTGCCGTGGCACTCACGTGACTGTACACAGGCACAGCCCAAAACCACATTCCAGCTAACAGCCATGACAGCATTGGTCCATTCTTTAAGAATAGAGGAGCAGAGCAAGTAACATGAATTAAGCTCTGTCTGACAAGAAACAATCAGCATTTTTACTGCTCTGTTTTTTTTAATTATGACTGTCATTTATATTAATGATTTTATATTTTTCTCTCTTTATACAGCTGTTCCACGCACAAGTGATACACAGTGTAGCTCCGTTCCAGAGCCTAGGTATGGAAGGAGAATTGGCTCTGAGTTTTCAGCAGGCTCAGTTGTACGATTTGAGTGCAGTCCTGGCTATCTGCTCCAAGGCTCAAAAGCCATCCGATGTCAGTCTGTACCAAATGCCTTGGCTCAGTGGAATGACACAGTACCAAGCTGTGTAGGTAAGCAATTACATTTTTATTGTCTGTTCTGTCACACGTCTCTGAATTAGGGTTCAGGAGTGGTTTCAGAAAATAGTATTTAACCCATATATTCACTCTCCTTCGATTAATATCAGTCATGCCCAATTTAAGAGAGCAGTTTTCCATATCAAGGAATAATTGAGTACCAGCTGGCTCATAGGCAGTATATTGTTTCATATAATGGCTTAGATTATATGAACAAGTGTGGTGCACATTTTCTTGAACATTCATTATTTTCATGACTTATCTACAGCTTGAAATACAGGACAGAATGTAATTCTCCAGAAGTGTCTTTACCTGTTTTATTACACAGTACTTGCTGTGTATTTCTCTCACATGTAGGATAATGATTTCTTTTTTTTTTTTAAGTAAAACTATGGTGTACATTGTTCAGTATAATTAATTTTCCTTAGTCTGTCAATAGACTTGCACTGAAATGACGCTTAGCACTCCAAAGTGTTTTTGTAAACATTGAAATGTTTTACCTTCTCACTATTTGGATTTATATCCATAAGTCATTGCTATTCCTAGGAATTGACTCTAGAATTAATTAGAGTGTTCTAAAAATAAATGTCAGTATCCTATTTTCTGCATATTCTTTTTTTGGTTTTGTTTTGTTTTGTTGTTTGTTTATTTGTTTTGTTTTGTTGTTTGGTGGTTTTGTTTTTGTTCTGCTTTCTTGGACATTAAAGAGGCATGTGTGTATACTGTAAAAATATTTAATATACTACACTGCTTTATCAGCTTGATTCAATATTGGAACAATCTTCAGCTGTAGGTAAATTCACATGATTTCTGTCAATCATGATTATGTTTAATGTTATGTCTTTACAGTTGGTTGTTACTATACGGTAACAACAACATGATTAGACTCTTGTGCTGGCCTGTTCTAGGCTGCACACATGCAAAATGAAGTTCACTTCTGAATTGTTTGTTCAGGCAGTTTATATCTTATGCTTGCTATCATTAATATATTTTTGATAAGGTTCATTCTAAGTTCACATGATTGCTTCATATCTATCTGTTTATTCTACAAAAGCAAATTATTATAATTATCTTGATCTTAGTATTCATTATTACTTAGTAATTATTATTGCTTCTGTGTACTCTGAAATGGCTTAAGTTTTGTAATAATTTGTGATAATACTTTCTTTCAGTGCCATGCAGTGGGAATTTTACTGAGCGCAGAGGTACTATTCTTTCACCAGGTTACCCTGAACCTTATGGTAACAGCTTGAATTGTGTGTGGAAAATCATAGTGACTGAGGGATCAGGTATTCAGGCAAGTCTGTATTCTGTCAAACATGGAATATTAAGTACTTTGTTTGTTTATTTCTCTAAAAATTTAATAAATTATTAATTCTATAATTGGGGGATGGGGTGATTGAAATATTAGTGCTTTAGATTTCTCATTATTGTTCTTTGGTTAGCTTTATTTTATGTTACTTTATTTTTACATGGGGGTATGAATGAAAAGTGATTAACAAACAGTTTTCTGTTTTAATTATGTAGTAAATTGAAAACAGGTTCTGATCCTTCAATCTGATATGCAAATACCAACTCTTTCTATCTGCTAGAGTATTATTGAGGCCCTTGAGAGCTCTGAAGATATCTTGATTATCTGCTCATTTACACTTTGAATAATTATTTAAGATGATGCAACACATAGGCGAAATCTTTCTTACCTAGTGTCATATTTTCTAAGAGTTAACACAATGCAAAAAGTGAATATTTATTTATTATTTATTTATTTATTATTTGTTACTGATGTGTCTTTTGTTTGGATCTCTTTTCTTTATTATTTTCTTTGCTATATGTTCCCTTTTTATTTTGTTTTTTTAGAACATTTAAAAATGCATGTGGCTTGTTGGCCTAAAAAATTTCTGTGGTCCTGTTTTATAGATCCAGGTCATCAGCTTTGCCACTGAACATAATTGGGACTCCCTTGAAATATATGACGGTGGAGATATGACAGCACCACGTCTTGGGAGCTTTTCAGGTTAGGATATGCCATGATTTAAAAACACAGTTTTATATATAGATATGTATGTGAGAGAACATGTCTTTATTTGCTGACACATATAGACAAGGAGTATGTATTCCATAATTTCTGATACCATTATGAAATGCTCTTGTTTTTGGGAGGAGACTTCAGGTGGGGTAAACATGTCAATATTCAAATTCAAAGAGGTTTTCAGAAGAAAATGTGACACAAAAATGTTTAACTTTGATTAGTGGAATATAGTTGATAATACTTTCAAAAAAATCTCTTTTATCTTTCCTGCCCTTCCCATACAGGAGATACAGTGATAAAAATTGGTACTGACATTCAATGAGCTTCCTTTGATAGCTTTGACTTAACTTATCCTTATTAGCCTGCCTTTCTCATGAAAAAGATGAAACATTCAATCTTCATCTAAACTCTCCAGACCTCATAGAACAAACAGAATTAATAAAACTGGGACATAACAAAACCAGATAATTAGGTGTTTAAAATGTACATCAAGCATATACACTTTTTCTCTTTTTATATGAGACATTTATTAATAGAAAGAGTGTGTTCTATAAACCAAAGCTAGAGAAAGCAATTAAGTCATGAATAGTAACCCAGACTCAGGATTACTGCTCTGATTCTGGTGTAGTTAAAGCAGGTGGATTTTTGCCTCTCTGGTGATTTCACAAATTTTTGAAGTATGGATATATATTGGATTAGTAAGGAAATGAATAATCAACTGAAAAAACTTACTGATGAACACAATGCCAAAAGGTGTGGCATATCCCTTTGGTCACTTAAGGGCAGCTGTCCTGGCTGTGTCACCTCCCAGATTCTTGGCTATCCCCAGACTCCTCACTGGTGGGATGGTGTGAGAAGGCCATGGCACTGTGTAAGTGCTGCTCAAAGATCTGTGTTATCAATATGGTTTTGGCCACAAAACCAAAGCACAGCACCATGCCAGCTGCGATTTTAATTCTTTATATTAAATACTAGTAACAAAGCTGCATATTGAATTGGCAATAAGGAAAATTAAATTATGAAAATGAATCTACTTTTGGAAGTGAATTATGTGACAAATATATTGGACCCATTGGATAAAGAACAGATGAAATTATGCATTTAACAACACTCAGAACTCGAAACACTTCCTTATTCTACAAAATAAGTATGTCATCTTGCTTTATCTTAAAAGCCTTCCCAATTTCCAGGGAAACTGAAAAAGACAGCTTTTTGTATTAGAAATTTTTCATTGGAGATAAAGTAGCATGGATTTATTGTGGATTTAGCTCTTGTATAATGAATGTCAGGCCCAAAATGAAGAACTATTTTTCTGCATGGGAAAGAACATATAAAGATGACATGAAATCTTCTGTTCTCAAAACTGAACCAGTTGTGTGACATTGTAACTTAATTACAGCCATGATTTCATGAATGGTAAATTTCATGAGTGGTAAAATTTCTTTCTTACTAAATTTTTTATGAAACCATTGTCTTCTGATTCACTCATTGTGGATTCCTCTGTCTTCTAAATACACATTCAAGAGGTAAAGGTGTAAAATTACAATGAACTGACTAAATTGGGCTAATAATGTCACAAAGTTGATTTGGAAAGGTGAATTCACCGAATTTGTTTCTTTTTGGCCAGTCTGTGATGACCTCAAAGATTCCTGGATGACTGAAATTACCTGTTTGAGCTTGTTGTGTGCTCAATGCAATCCTCTTCCGTATATAGCACTGGCTGCATGATGTGTAGAGCAAATCCTTCCTTTGAATACATGCATCTATATATGTGTGTATATAGACATATGCAGAGAGAGAATACAAATACAGTAGTCATTTAGGTTGACATCTGGGGAATCTATTCTTATGATGGTCATTAAATTTAGAAAGTAATTAGGTAAGAATATGATCTATGCTATATGCTTGTGCTAATCCAAGAAATGCTTAAAATGACCACTGATCTCTGTTCTTGGCCTGGAAATTTCTTAGATAACTACACAGACTTTCACACATACACTATAGTGTTTACCTCTGGAATGAGACATTGCCATTGCTGATACTCGAAAGGGACACAATTTTTCTGTAATAATACCCTAATGGAACATTTATGTAGAAACCCTATCAGTTCTCATTCCCTTTTAGGCCCTTAGGCAAAACTTGTGTGCATTTACCACCTCTTAGGAGAGTTACACATTGTCCAGACTACAGATTCTCAATCAAAAGGTTAAGAAGTCTGTAAGACTCCCAGTATCCTGCCATGGTATCTGTCTACATGAGCATTAGAAATCTACACATCTCTAGCAAGGAGATAGCTACACTTGAGCTATCATCAATCATATCTACTCCTGCCCTTTAAATACCATTTCTCCCCATTGACAGTAAGGGAAGTCCAAAACAACTAGGACACCACATCTGGTTACCACACTGAAACATCTTCCATGCTTCATACACCCAGTCCCAGAAAAGGCAGAGGTTAGCAAGTGAACAGTGGAATTCCAGTTAGATCATAGAATTGTAAAATCATAGAATAATCCAGGCTGGAAAGGACCTCATAAGATCATTTCTTACAAAAGGCTGAAACCTTTTCTAAGAAAGGGAACCTAGATTGCATTGTTCAGCACTCTGGGCCAGTTGTATCTTCAAATCTTCCAGTGATGTGGGGAGTTTACCGTATCTCTTGGGTGGTTTCTGTAGGGCATGGTTGTTCCCACTGTAAAAACATTCTTTCAAATGTTAGTTAAGATGAAACATTCCCCTGTGCATCTTGGACCTCTTGCCCCTGAGGTTCTCCTTTTGGTTCCCAGTGAAGTGAGGAGCCTTTTAGGTACTGGAATGCTGTGATGAGGTCCCCTCTGAGCCTTCTCTTCTACAGGAAAAGAGACCTAACTCCTCCGGTTTTTTCTCAGAGGGTATGTTCTCCAGCCTTTGATCATCTCTTTGGTCCTCCTTTGGACCTCTCCACTCTGTCCTTGTCTTTCTTGCATTGTAATGACCAGAATGGGGCACAATACTCCACAGACAGCCTGACAAGAGCTGAGAAGAGCAGCAGAGTTGCTTCTCTATCTCTGCTAGTAATGCCCCTCTGGATGCAGCTCAGGAACCTATTTGCCTTCTTTGCTGCAGCAGTGTGCTGCTGACTCATATTCTTCTTGTCCACTGCGATGGTCCCAGGTCCTTTCAGCGAGGCTTCTCCCGAGCCCCACAAATCCTTGCCTGTAGCAGCTCTTTTGCTTATTCTAACAGACATGCAGGGCTTTGCACTTGTCTCTGTTAAAGTTCATACTGTTCTTCCTGGTCTACTCTTTCAGTCTCTCCAGGTCTCTTTACACATCAGCCCCTCTACTCAGTTCAGTGTCACCAGAAAATTTGATGAGAGTGCTTTCAATCCCAGCACCCAAATAATTTTTGAAGATATTGAAGTAGTGTGGGGACCAGTGTTAGTCCCTGGGGGTTTCATTTGTGACAGATAGCCAGCCTGGATGATGCCATTGAATGTGGCCATCATGAGAATTAAAAAAACTAGCCTCAATTATTTCCCACAGTACAATAGGATCTAACTTCTCATCTTATTGAATATCTCCCTTTAAGGAAGTAAACAACTGCTTTTAAGTTTTATCAGGTTCCACAAAGGAACAGAACTGCCAGGTGACTTTTGTTCATTAAAGAGTGTAATAGTCGTTACAAGTTAACATCTTCATTGTAACAGGACACCTTAAACGTCCTTAAATATATTTCAAATTGGTAATGGGCACTGCTGAGGAATGCAGTTGGTGCGGGTATGTGCATGAGCAGCTGCAGTTCAAGCTGCTCATGGAGCTCTGGGTGGCACAGCCTGAGGCAAGAGGCCTTGTATTGCCAACACCTTGCACAGCAAAGGGCCTGGGGACCTGTGGTTCAGCCTGGTGAGGGGACACTCAAACACATGGCAGGAGCTGAGGATTAGGGAGGAAGAGACTTTTGTGGGTGGTGAGACTGTGAGGGTGCAAAAGCCCAGGGATTTCTTGGTTGGGATTCTTCTTGGAGGCATCAGCTTGAGTTGTTTCAGTGTAACTGCACTGTGAATAAATAGCTTTATGGGATGAGACATTCAGGAGTCTGCTGTGGGAGACCTGTGGTGGAATCTGGGAGGAAACCTGGTCTGACTGTGAGAGAGGAGTGTGCAGGCAGTGAAATGGGGACTCGTTGGATCGCTGGAGCTGCCCCCTGTGAAGGGGCTTTGGTCCCTTCCAAGAAAGTCTCTGGTGATGGGAGTGTGACCACACTGTCTGGATGGTCAGACAGAGAGGTTTCCTTAGCAGATACTGTGAAAAGTCCTTCTTCCAGGAAGATGCTTCACTGTTGTCTGTGCTTCAGAAAAATATTTTGTGATGTGAGAGCTCTGTACTGCCTGAATTTTGATACTTTGACTTTCTGTGTCAGACTGTGTACACCTTCCTTAAAGCCAACTTGTCATCTTTCAGCTCCTCTATTTATATCAAGATTTTGCTTAATTCATTTTTAGATTTTGAAGTGTTTATCAGTTCCTACTTTGGATTGTAAAATTAGGAAGATAATTCTTTTCAGCATTTCTTTTTCAGCCCAAGTTTCAGGCTCATACCTAGGCTGCTAACAGTTACTATAGAAACTAAAAATGCTCCACAGAAAAGGAGATATTTTTTCTTATGCATCCTCTGCTGAAGTTCACTTGCTAGTTGATACTGTCTTTGAGGGTAATCATAAAAAATGATGTAATTAACCTTCAGTAGGTCTTTCAGCTTTAGAGAGTAGAATATGAATTACATGGTATCATGTGGTAATAAAATCAGTGTTTGTCAGATTTAGCAATTCCAGTGGCAAAGAATGTATCCAGGGTTAGTGATAAGCTTGTTGTGTAGCACACACAGTTCTATTATAGATATTTGAATTAGGAAAAGCTAGGATGTTGTTTTGCTATTTTTTTACATTTTGTACCTGCTTCTTCATTTTCTGCTGGATGCTCTGAATTAGCATAAGTGGTTGAAATGTTATTGGGGGAAGAAGCTGTGGAGTACACACAGAAAAAATCTGGACTGCTTTGTTCTCTATTGCAGGTTTTATACAAATGTGGGGAAACATGAAGTTGAGATTGTTGTCAAAGTCAAATCCTTTATTTATGTATTTTTTTTTCTTTTTACACCTCTTTTTTTTTTCTGTCCAAGTCAATAAGATTTCCTCTAAACATGATGGGGTCTTGTTTGATTGTACTTACATAGCCTCTTATCGCTATGGCTTGTAATCAAACTTCTCCTGCAACTTAGGGAGAAAACAAGGCAGAACACAGCAGAATAGCTGAGATTCTCTTGTATGTAATGGGAAGAAAATAAGCCTTTCTGATTCAATCAGTCCTGGTTATGTATTTTCAATACAAAACTGATCAACATGCTATAGTTTATTCCATAACTTTTATTTTTCCAGGTACAACTGTGCCAGCACTGTTGAATAGCACCTCCAATCAACTTTACCTTCATTTTCACTCTGACATTAGTGTGGCAGCAGCTGGTTTTCACCTGGAATACAAAAGTAAGGCTCTTGGTTTTTTTGAAACTTACTTGGGAAGAGCATGCATATAGAAAGGGAAATAGATATTTTACATTATGCTTTTTGCTTGTTTATTTGTTTGTTTCCTGACTACCAAGCCTTGTATAAGTGGTATCTATTAAACTGAAATTCTAAATGAAGTGAAATTTGAAATTGATGGAAAGCTGCTTTCACAAATTAGCAGCACATAATAAATCAACCTGGCAATTCATGACAGCATTTTTAAAATATGAGGTTTAATATTGATGTGGGTTTTCTTAACTTATTTCAGCTTAGTTCTGAACATTAGGCAACCAAAAAAAAGTAGGAGTTAATTTCTCTGCTTGGAAATATATAAAAGCAGAGAAGATAAATTATTTTTCCCTACTAATGTGTGCATATATTTATGCCTTGTAGTTCTTTCATTTCCTTAAAATTATTTTCTCTCAACAAATTGCTGTAAGTGCAAAGAAACAACATTTAATCCCAGAGCTACAAGAAAACACAGCAGTTATCTTGGTAAATCACTGGTGGTATAAACAGAATAATCTAAGAATTTTCATGGCAAATTCTGCCATATATCAATTTTTTATATATTTTGTGAGAAATTTCATTCTAAAATACAGAGGTGTGGATTTATAAACATAGTGGATTACCTTACATAATCATACTTAATTAAAACATGTTTGTATCATTACACCTCTCCAAAACTTAAAATATTATAGACTAATAGTAAATTTGGTACATGTGCTTGCATAGCTTGTGTGATTTTCACTGAAAATCGGTATTGTTAAGAATAGTCTACTGTTTAAAAAGTAATACGATGAATTGACAGTCTGATGATTGCTTAGATGAAGGTCACAAAGTAAATCCTTATAATTTTTGAAGCATCTTCTCATTTTTCAAAGGCCATTCAAGAATGTTCTTGAAAATGGAGTTAGCTTTTACATTTCATTGAGTCCTATAATAATATCTAAAAATTGTAATGTTGTTTTTAATATTTTGAAGAAGTACACATAAGTAAATGAATGGTTTTTAAGGGATGATTTTTGATAAGTTCTACTTAGGATTGAGATAAAAAATTATAAAGAAGATATAAAACTGCACAGAATTTTGAAAGACTAGATTTTCAGCTCATAATAAATCTTTTAATCTGACTGTAGTCACAAGACATTCTTATGTTTTCATTTAATTCCCTGCATAGTTCAAGGATTTATATGCAAGTATGTTGTAGAGGTTATTTTAATACAGTCATTCTAGTGGTGATGTGGAATGAAAATACGAATGTTACCTCTGCATGAATTTTGCACGCTTGGTCATCTTGTTTTCCTCCTCCAGTATTTCTCTTTAACCTACAGTGAAAGTATAATTCCATATGAAGCCTAAAGAAGTACACATTAATTCTAGAAAGTCATAAAATGAACATTTTAAATTTTTATATTTTACTGTATCAGTTTTATTATCCCTGCAACTCCTGAAAAAACCTATTCTGTTAACAAGTAAAATCACTTAGATTTATACTTCTGCTTGTCTCATAATTACCAGCTTCCCAACTGTGCTCTGTTAAAGCATCTGTTGGACTTTAGTGGTGCTAATATTTCAAGGCCAGTGTTTCTTAGAAGTGCTCCTCAGTACCGGTCAGGGTAGCAATTGTGAGCATTCAGAGCTTAGCTATTCTTGATAGTATGACAGGAAAGAAAAAATTTGTTTCTTACTTGGCTATGTGGTCTCTCCAGGGCTAGCAGGAGTACAGTATATCTCTCTGTGTGACTGAACACAGAAATGGAGCAAGTTCCCATAGCAAGCGTTTACCGGTTTATATTGAGCAATCACCTTTTCAGACCAAGAAAAAAAGCAGAGGAGGAAATACTTTTCTGTGCGGATATTGCTAGTATTTGATTATGAATTCTGAAGTCTCTGATCATTTGGTCACCCAATGTTTGAAGCAGCATCTGAAAAAGAAATACCTTTGGTTCAGAAGTCAATAGAAAATTTGCAATAAAATGTCATTTTGCTGAAGGATTGTGTTAATAAAGAAACACAAAAATATCAGCTATTTGGGAAAAACATTCAACATGAAATTGCTGTGTAAGAACATCAGATATTTTTAATAAATGCAAGGATAAAAAAAAGGAGAACTAGATTAATAGTCATAGAAAGATATGATATGCTGAATTATAAGGGACCCATCAGGATCATTGAATCCAACTCCTGGCCCTGTGCACCTGCATTGTTTTTTTGTCCCTTGATTCTTTCTAGATAAAATACTTTGTAGATATAACTTTCAGGTATAATATCAGTGGGTTCAGCTCAATTCTTTCATCTTCTTGCAGAAATTTGAATGTCTGAAAAGTCATAGTGGGGGTCCTCAATATATATATTTTAGACTGCTTTACTTAATAAGATGAACTAAGCAGACCGAACAGGATTTGTATCAGCTTTCTAATTAATGGTCCATCATTCTGGGTCCACTTTCATTCAAACATTTTGTAAAATGTATTAGAGCAATAAGATCAAATGTATAAAGAACACACCGCTGTGTTGTGAGCCCAAAGACTTAGGAATAATGAGTGCACCAAAGGGGAAAGCAGGACTTGGATCCTGCTTGGATTTACGTGGGATATAGCCAACTGATCATGACAGTTAATGGGTTTCAGTTCTTCAGAAAAATTTAAAAAGTTAGCAAGTTGTCAGAGAAGTAAAACTGGTGGGTACCCTTTTTATTTCATTTCCAAGTAAGTAACTGTGTTCCTACAAATTTTTTATTTGTTTGTTTGAAATTTGGCTTTTCTGTGGCTCTGACTGAAATTTAATAATGGCCTTATTGGAAGTATTTAATTTATGGTTATGCTTATTTTAGTATTTGAGAAATGCTTCTATAAATCAAAATATCCTTATGTATATTTCCTGTTCTTTTGTGGAATGGGAATGGATTTGTTTATAAAGGGTTTTTTCTTGTT
This sequence comes from Alaudala cheleensis, assembly GCA_013398995.1. Classification (NCBI taxonomy): domain Eukaryota; kingdom Metazoa; phylum Chordata; class Aves; order Passeriformes; family Alaudidae; genus Alaudala; species Alaudala cheleensis. The sequence goes on from VWYE01020557.1 coordinate 15,923, forward strand.
TTTTTTTTTTTTTGAGTAATTAATTGCTGTCAGTCAAATAAACAATAAAAATCGACAGATGTTCTGATTTTTCATCAGATTTCTAGGAAACCCGTAGAGATTAGGGCATATTCTTATTATAAAAAACAAAAACCCCAAATATGAAAATTCATGGCTACCTACATTCCTAATGATGAACAGCCTTAGAGTTCTTTTCTTCTGTTACATGTATATCCCAAGTTAGCATTAACAGAAATTATATGTACTCATCAGATGACACGGGGTTTCCTGTGCAGGGCCAAGAGTTGTATTTGATGATCCTTTTGGGTCCCTTCCAAATCAGTATATTCTATGAGTCTGTGATATAATTACTTCTCTAGGGGTAAGACAGTTAAGAATTAGAGTGAAGACAATTTGTTTTCCAGCTATAGATAATAACAGAAAAACATTGATTCACAATAAGAAGCTATTGAGCACATTGAGTCCAAATCCTACATGAGCAGACTACAGCAGGGACAGAATACACAAAATGGAACTAGTAGTGTTTTAACTGCCTTATCTTTTACATACATTGCAAATTCGGGTAGTAGCTGAAACAATTCTAAACTAACCATTGCAGTATTCTGCAGAACCTTGATATCCTTATATTTAAAAAGTCTTCATTACATCATTAGAAAGTGAGAACTATTTAGGCACATTTCCTTCAGCCCAGAAGAAATTCTAACGAGTGAGGCAGGCATAAGAGAGGAGAGTGTCCTTAAGTCACAACTAAATTATTTACACACAAATAAAAAAAATGATGCCTTTACAAATTGCAATCATATTTTAGAATAAATGGGTAAGTATCTCTACTTAAAAGATATTTCACCAGTGTAAATGCTGTAAGCATGCCTTGGTTTGGATCACTGTGTTAGGGAAAACTTTACTTCAGTAAGATATATTTAATTTGCTATTACTTCTTCACATATCTTATATTCCACACTGTATATTATTTTGAAGTAACTTTATAGAAATTCATAAATACGTTGTGCAAGCTTCAGCCACTGATGAAAGCTTATATAAATCGTAAGTACTTAAATATATGAATAAGAATAGTTTTATTTCTTGAAACATTTTCTTCCTTTTAAAAGTGTCTTTCTCTTGCCCTGTCCATTTGCAGGTTTTTTTCTATGTATGTCTTTATTTTCATTGGAAGGATCTGGACTGTCTCCTTCTGAAAACTTAAGTCTGTGCCTAATCTAAGCAGTACATAGATTTACTTTGTAGCCTTCAAAAACACACAAGTCTTAAGGCGAATGATATATTTTTCTCATTTACTTTAGGATGTTTTTGTGTTAGACATCAAAAATGTAAAAGTTCATTTGTTCATGTTAAGTGGTCTACTGAATTTGTATGCTACATGTATGCTTTTCTCCCTTTGTTTCTCTGTTAATTGTTTGTTTTGCTCCTTCTTCTGTTTGTTTTTTAATTTTGTTTTGTTTTTCAAGTCAGATACACATACTCAATTTAAAAGAAATAACTGGTCAATGCTTTAGAAATAATTGATTCTGGTCAGAACGTAATTGTAAGTATTGTTAAGGGCTACTATGTGATGCTTCCTGCTATTTCAGAAGGACTGTAGGTTTTTAAAGTGGTTGCAGCAACCAATGGTTAGTACAACAGTAAAATATGCATAAGGTTACTGCAAAAAAGATGAGAATAAATAATTTAACTAATCTTTCATATGCATGTGCTAGAATAAATACCAAACATAATTATTTTCACAACCACCAGCAAGTACAAAGAGTGCTTTGTTGCATTCCTAATATGTACAGCAGGAAGAATAAATATCACTGTTATTTGATTGAATTACTTTTAATCTAATGAATGAAGGAATCAGCTATCCAAATGGTGCGTTTTAGAAATGTGTTTAATTTCACTGCATTTGTGGCCACTGATCTTCTAAGCTTGGTCTTAAAATCTCTTTTTTAAATTCACTGGTAGTTTAAATGTTTTCTTTAATATTCAAACAAATTAAATATAAAAAGCCTGGAAATAGTGAGTGTTTGCTCAGCATTCTGCTTGAACTTCTCAGTTAAAGTCAATTTTCTTTTAGTAAAAATGGAATATATGCTGAATATTGATATATAGGTTTAGGCCACAAATGTCTGTAAGTATCTATCTCTCTCTCTTTATCTCTCACTCTCATCAAATTTAGGGATTAGAATTAAATTTTTCAGTAAAAATCTTGTTTTATGCAATCAATATTTTAATTGTGTCATCTAGCTCTATTCCCTTGAATTAGGATAAATGGCACAGGTCAGCATCACTCATTTTGTAAGCTCCTAGTTTACTGCTATACCAAGATGATGGGATATGTATGAGAAACATAAAATTACTTTTAGCCAGCATCACCTTTTCTGAAGCCACTCTATCGTGTCTTCTCAAGTGTTAAAGGTTCTTGGCAGCTGAAATAAAGGTTTCACTACTGAGGGGACTAGAGAACAATTGACTGTCTTTTGTAGTACTTCTCTTTCACGAAAACATCTAATAAATTAAAAGATAAAAATCAGACTAGCAGAGAAGAAAATATATTCTTCCAAATAGCATATTTTATTTTACAGGTCCAGTTTAAGGTCTTTCACGCAATTGGTTTTTAATTTGGCTCTTCAGTGCAACAGCTTTTTATTTTTCCCTGTGTTAAAGCGGCTGCAAATCATAAACATGCCATTTTTAATTTAGCAGGTCCTGATGCTGTCAGTATAGCTGTACAACTTACTAGCTGTTGACAAGGATCTGACCTCTCTGCAGTAACTCATTGAGATAAAGACATTTTCTAGGCTGGTGTCTGAAGTTTTGAAAGGGGCAGCTTGGATTTTGATATACACTACCATCAAACTGGAAAGAACAAGTTACTACAGCTTGATGTGTGCAATATACTAAAGCATAATATCTCTCTGTTAGCTGCATAGGGGTGGGAGGAATTAAAAAAAGAAAGTCTGATGACTTTCGGTCCACCTGTCAAGACATTCTTGTGTTGTCCAGTTCCCAGCTTTCTGAAATGGACACTAATGGGCATTCACATTGTCAGATATGCCAGCAAGGATTTTCTTTCTGCCAGCAATGGCAGTGATGTTTGGACAGAATTTGAGGTAATTGTAGGCATGAATATAATTATGTAAGTAAAGCATATTTGTCTTATGCCGCAGCAGAGTCAAGAAAGTATTTAGCAAACAGTAAGTGGAAGAAGGTCAAGGAGAGGGTTATCACTCTTGACATTGATGTGTTCCCTTTCATACTGCATAGCAGAAGCTGAGCTCTGAAAAGCATGCATTTAAGAAATCCTTGTTCCTTTTTTTGATTGCTTGGACTTGACATTTAACACATTTTCCCTGTATTACTGACTGTTCACATACAATCTAGTTTAATAAAGTATTTCAGAGTCTCTGAATATTTAAGTTTCCTAGTTTGTCCCCAGGTACCAGAATTTGTTTGCTTTCTCTCAAGCATGCTTTTGACTTTTGGACCTGTTCTAACTAAACCAATTTTTTGAACTACACTGGGCTAGTATTATGGAATTTGAGGAGATAGTATTTGATTCTGCTTTCAACTTTCTCTTGCTTTTGGGAAGGTAATATTGCTGCTTAATATCAGGCATGTCAAAGAAAGTCAAAGTGTTTTATGACATTCTGATAGTATATTCTATAGTTTACATCATCAGACCAATGAAGTAATATATCCAAATGTTATGGAAAGTATAAGCAGCTGGCAAGAAAAAAGTGTTTTACCTAATTATTAGACTCTGTGAAAGATCAATAGAGACTATACTACAATATCTAACAGTTACATAGTAAGTTAATGTAAAGGTTTTTTGATTGATCAGTCTAAGTTCTGTATGCTATTCATCCAATGATGGAATGAGCTATACTAAAAACACATTATTAGTGTTGCTATGCAGCCACTGTTACAGCTGCTTCTGTAAATTAGAAAAATATGTAAAAGTAACTTTATTCATACAGATCCAAGCCTGCAGTCCTGTTACTCTCAACACACAGGAATGCTGAGTTCCAAAATAGAAATCTCTTGATGACAGGAAATGAACCTGAAATTTATATTAACAGGATTCAGCAAGTACGTTGATTTCTGTAAGCAATTAAGTCACTATGTCTGTTGGGTGCTTATTTGTTTAATAACACTGACTTGGGGCAGATCTTTTAAAATTTAATTTTCTATTCAGGAGTAAGAAAGGTTAGAAAATGCAGGAATAAGCATTGATTTGCTTAAGTTGCACCTGAACACTGGATTTGCAAATTAGTGAACAGCAGTCTGTGTATGGTGCTTTGAATTACTGAGATGAGGCATTACACTTAATGCTGAAAAAAAGGGTTTGTGTGGATGCCCATCACAGTTATTTAGTACCTATACCCAAAGGAATTTTCCAGACATGAATGCATTTATGGCATTGTGGAATAGAGAATGATTGACAAAAAGAATGATACCAGTTAACTTGCAGCAAAACCCAAGCCATTGAAGACAATATCTTCATGATTATTTGGAACATTACAGTTCCACAGTGACCACACGTGAAATTCCTTGTGGCCATGTGAAGTCACTGTAACATTATTTGAAAGTTGATTATATTGGAAGAATATAAAAATTTCTAAATTCTGTGATAGAAATTCCTGAAAATCTTTAAAACGCATATAGATTTTTTCCTAAATTATACATTGCAGTACACAAAATAGCTACTTCAGTGAGGTCCCATTTTTTTGCAACTATTAAATGATTCTTTATTTGCTCCTTTGAACGTTTTTTGCTTGATACCTCTTGCATTATTTGTTAGGAAAACTGCACTTTATACCTTGATGGTGTTCACTCAGAACTAGAATGGCTTGTCATTATCTTCATTCCTGAAGTGAAATATAGTAAAGCTTAAGGGCACAGGACAAACAAGGAACATTCAGGACCATGGATTTTAATTACAGGAAAGAAAAAAAGTAGCACAGCAATCCAAATTTCTTGTGAAAGTATAAAAGCTATTTCAGACTTCCATGTGCTTTGTTACGAAAAATATATTTATTTCAGCTAAAACTTGAGATTCAAAAGACTGGAATTTTGCGACTTATTTGTTTTTTAATTTATTTGTGCATTTAATATTTGTAAGGCATTTATATTTGAGTGATGAAAAGTACATGCATAAAGGTTTATGGGATAAGGTTAAAGCCATGTCTGTATCAACATTTGTGATCAACATTACCTGTAAGAAAATTGTATTTCCCTAGAAGGGCTAGAGTCTCAGTGAATCATATCAGATATTGTTTCATGAAAACTATCTGGAACAACAGACTCTGAAATGTCACCTATCAGAATAAACTCAAATATAATGTCATTTCTGTACTAACCACAGTCCAGTTGCATGTACTGTCACCAAACCAGTTACATTTCATGGGAAGACAGAGAGAGTAGTGGACAGTTATTTTTTTTCACACAACTGAATTGACATATGCACAGGATTACATTCAGTGAAGTATCATGTTTCTCTGCTCTTTACAGAATTTTGTGCTAATTAATTCTCAAAATCTCTTCTCACATATTGGGAAAATAATTTCCATTCTGTTTTGGCTTCTACAGATCATATTTTCATAAAATATTAAAACTACATAATGATGTTTCAGGAGTAATTTTCTCTGCTAAATAAATGTTAACAATTAAAATTGTATTTTAGACTGAATTTTGACTTCACAAAAGGTTTTTAACATCATAAAGGGAATGAAATTCTGTTGTCAGACCATAAACTTACAAATTAATTCTTCCTGTCCTTGTGTTTGCAATGAAAATCTTAAAAGCACCGAATTATTTAATCTAATCTCCAGTTTCTTAACTGTCTTGTTCCTTTGGAGTATTTTCACTCAGTTGGAAAAGTTGATATTTAATTTTCAGTAGTGCTGATTAAGAAACTCCTTAGATAGTCACACACACAAAAATTATATGCACTTGACAAAAAGCAGAAATTTGTACTTTAACTTCCCAAATTTTAAGTGAACAAATTTGGGAAACTGCTAATCATGGAGAATCTTTTTTAAACTCATCTTCTGTTTTCTCACACCTGGCTTAAAAATACTTAAGAACAGATTATCCAGTGACACCTATGCAAAGATTTAGTTTTGGGCTAAAAGTACTAAACTTCAATGTCTAAGCTTCTTTATTGTCTGTGGAGTTGCCTAAAAAAAAAGAACCACCAATAAATTCTGCTTGTTTATTGCTGAAAAGAGAGACTGTGCATAAAGTGTATTCCTTCTTTCTCTCTCCACTTCCTTCACAGGCATAAGAAAGGATTAAAAACCCCAATAAAACAAAACAAGCAAACAAATAAAACCCAGGGTTTTTAACAAACTAAAATCACAATACTGCTTTGCAGACTATAAAACTGTGGTGTGTCATAGCAATGTGACCTAGTAACTGGGACAGTCACAGTGTATAATCTTTGTGCTTCAGCCATACAGCTTGTGTTCTGGAGAACAGTTCTGTAAACTGTGTTTTAAACAGAATTTCAGTTTATTGTTGAAAGGAATTTTTAATTAATGTTTTCTTAAATACCTGTCATTCTGTGGAAAGAATTCGTGAAGGTAGAGAATATCAATGTCCACTTATCTATGTTTTTTCACTATTTGTCTTTACTTTTTGCAGCTGTAGGCCTTGCTGCCTGTCCAGAACCAGTAATTCCAAGCAATGGGATCAAATCAGGAGATAGATACATGGTGAATGATGTTTTGTCATTTCAGTGTGAGCCAGGATATACATTACAGGTATTTCTTTCTTTTTTTCTTTGAATAATACACCATAAAAAGATTGCAGTAAAATGCCAAGACACATGCCCAGAATATATTCTAACAAAGAGTCTGTGATGTGTACATAGAGATGATTTAGGTAGAGCCTATGTGAGTGCTCCCAAATTATAAAGCTACAAATGTGTGGTATTTCTGACCCCCAATAAATCTGGGCTGGCAAATCTTGTCTTAGATCAACATACCATCAAGCAATGAAGGCCATCAAAATGGACATTGAAATAACACGGATAAAATGTTTTCTCTAGAAAATCATTATTGTTCTATACTGTAGAGTACTGAGTTTTTCCTTTTGGGGAGGGAATTTATCTAGGTGAAATTTTAATGTAGAAATATGTTGTGGGATTTCATATTCTGCTCAGGAATTGTGGAATTTTATTTCTAAGGCAAATTTTATTATTGCTAAATCTACTCTTAAAAATCTTTCATGGAAAAGTATTAGAATTTAAAAGTTCACTGATTGGTGATGCTCTCTGTTCATAAACAGAGAACAGTTTAGCTTCCCATGGTAGACATATGATTGAGCTGCTCTTTGTAAATGTTTTGGCACTGAAAATTTAAGACTAAAAGCTTTTTTTCTTTCCTGACTAGTTTCTCTAATTTGTTTACATATAATCCACCACTGATAAAATACACTGAGAACACCTGAGTTTAGAATCTTTTGATTAGTAATAGGTCCCACACAAGACAGTGTAAAACCTGTACCAGAGGAAGCAAAGCATCACAACTTCTGCTCCTTACAAGGATGAAGTTCCCCATCTGAAGACTGACAATTCAGTGTTCCCACAGCATATACATAATATTTCTTTGGTCTCCATATTTCTTACCATTCTCCTAAAATTCTTGCAGGATTCAGACTAAGCATGTTACCTCTAGGCTGGCTGTGGGAGCACATGAAACATCTCTCTAGGTAACCAGGAATACACTTACCTTTTCAGTCATATTTGTAGGAATAGGTCAAGTATTTAAACTAATTCATTCTCTTTACTTGTATTACATGACATGAACCAACCTGCATTAGAGGCATTCCATGTCCATAGCAAAAAAAGATTTTTTTATTCTGGTATCCTGCTAGAAGAAAAGATTTGACTTGAGCACAACAAAGCTGATTCTCTATCCACCCTGAGCACTCATTTCTTATTTAACAGTTTGTGGGTTGCTTAAAAGCCATCTGACTGATCATATATGAAGTACTTCAATTTTTTTCTTTCCAAATTAATATTATTTTTTAAATATCTAATGGTATAAACCCATTAACTTTTGGAATTTTTAACTTTATTTTCTCTATTTCATCTTTCCCTTACAGTATCCTTTGTAGATAACATGTCAGTAAGAAAATGAGAGATTTGATAACATTTTTATGACATGGTCCCTTCAGAAGGACTCTCTGTTATTAAAAATTGACACCAAAATAGATTCAGACTTTCATTTAAAGACTGCTATTGAGCCATTACCAGTTTTCTACTTCAAAGGAGCATTAAACTAAGTAAATGATGAAAGGACATTTTATGTGTCTATACCTGTGTTGCTATAGCTGAGGCAAAGAAATGGGAACTGAAATTTCCTCTTCAGCACTATTTATTTGTTGGAATGGGGTGCTGGCATGCTTTTAAAATATAACTAGCTAAAGTATAGCAGCAGTAATCATCACAACCCAGAGACTATTCCTCACAGGCAGTTTGCATCGTGGCACTTTTCTTTGGAGATAAGTCAGAACAAAAAAGTTAAGGATGTAGATATACAAAGCACTGTGCATTTGCACTCAATCCCACACACTTCCACTGGTATAGATGTAGCTTATATATACTTTTAGGGCCTTTTTTGTATGCATTGAGCTAAATTTAACATGATTCATCTGTAGACTCAGGACAGTCTATTTCAATGCAGAATCTATCTGGCAGTCAGCCTGTAATAAACTTGGTCACACAACAATAAATATAATTGTATTTTAAGGGTTGTTGGATTAAAAAAAAGTTATCTCTTTTTTGCTTTCTTTCTTTTTTTTTTTTTAAAGGTTCTTATTTTGAATATTTGTAGAAAAGTTATGCGCAGTTTTTTATGTATTTTTATTCAGTTCCACTTTATGGTGAAAGGATCAAGATCTGTTGGTAGGGCTGTTAAATAGTTGCTGTTCATATAATTGCCAAGAGGTGTTTGTTTAGTGCCTCATTGCGGTCATCTAGGTCACTGCTTCTGAGCTGTTATGACTGAAGTACATTTAGGCAAACATCTGATTTATGGCTAAGCTTGTGGCATGACCTGATAGGAAAAAAGTTAAAAACTAAGCCTATACTAATGGTTTCCTATGGAGATGAAATAACATATAATGCAATTTATTTAATATAAGAAACAGCCATCTAATCTCAATCCCCTGTTTAGGCTTTCATTGTGAGATATTTATTAGAGATAAACAGCCATACTCCTCCAAGTACTCGTTCATACTAAGATTTTTTGTTAGAATAGGAACTTTACTCTTTGTCAGTGATATCAAAAGATTAACACAGGTAACACATTTTAAACTGTTTAGTTTTAGTGGGGTGACCTCTACTTGTATTACCCATCATATTGCTGACTCTTTTATTCCTACCTTTTTCAACTTGGAAATGTCTGAATTTTACATATTGAAAGAAGAGCATCATTATTCTGTTTTTAATTGCATGGATTAGAAATGGATACATGCTCAAGATACAGCATCATCAAATATTCTGTCTAACTTACTGCACCTTTTTTTATTCACCTACAGGGATTCTATTATTAAACACTTTCTTAAAATGTCATAGCATATTGTTACTTAAGTGTATATATTCCAACTGTAAATGCCTTTTTCAATATTTGTAAAAATTTAATACTAGCTGTGGAAGCTGACTTATACAAAAATTGGTTTAATGAGCTTGTTCAAAGTACAGAACAAAGACCTTCGATATCCAAATTCAATAGAAAAGAGTTTGAATCTTTTAAAAATATTGATGAAAAATGCTTTCCTGTATGGGCTTTGCTGTAAGAAAGTGCATACATAGCTATATATATAGCATGTTACTCAGACAGAACAAGTAAAAATGAGTCCAAGGTAAAAAGAATTAATGAAAATAATGTTCAATGAGGCACAGTATGTTTGCTATTCAACAAATAAAGGCCAGCATAACTTTTCAGAATCTTTTTTTTTTTTTTACCCTAGCTGTGAATTTACCCTCAGTCTTTAGAGAACATATTCACAGCTAGCAATAACAATCAGCTGTGGATTAGTTTATAATTGAGACTTACCAGAAAAGTCATAGAGCTCAAACTACTACCTGGAGATGCATAAGAAAGGTAATTGCTAGCTGTAGGATTAAGTGTCTCCCCACAGGAGGGAACTTTAAAAGACTGAAATCAGAGTGTGCTCTTGTTGGAAAGAGGCTTGAAGTTAGAGGATTAATTTAATTTTATTTTTCAAAAGATCTTTTATAGGCTATTTTACGTTTTCCCTGACTGTGGTAGTCAAATTACAACTTCCCCCTTGACTCAGAGCAGAGACATGCAATCACAGAAAACTAGAAAAAGAGAATAAAATAAAACAATGCAATCATGGAAGACTAGTAAGAGGTAGTAAAACAGGGAATATTGCATTAATTAAATTATTCAAAACCTCATCCATTTTGCAAGCAACTGAGAGGACACACTAAGTGCATGCACATTTTTTCCTTTAAAAAGGTTGCTTCTAAGAAAAATATTTTTTTAATCATCAATTTGGAGTGTTTTTAAAAGAAAAAGACTAATTTCTTTTCATTATTTTACAGAAAAATGATTCTTTTTTTTTCCTTCCAAGTAATTTTCAGGGTGTATTTCAGTTTGACTATCAGAAAATGATTGCCTAAACATACTTAACTAAATGATTAATTAAAGTAGTTTTATTCCATGCAATTCTGTATGAACTTTATTCAGGGTAGTATGTAAACATTCCAAATTATATGGAACAAATGTCATCAAATGTATTTTCTTTTACTGCAGTTTACCTATTTATTATTTTTCTTATTTTTATGAGATTATTATTGTTATGGACAAATAATTTTTAAATGAATCTTCCTATTATATTGATAAGATGAGCTGCCTTACTAAATTTTAGACTTATAATACTCTTGAAAAAAATAGACCAGGGATGTTGAGGGACCTGCATGAGTTTGTATACCCAATGATTAAAACAGAAGCTAAACCTTGTTCTCCATTCCACGTCTCAATCTTTATATCAGTTGCTCTGCTAGTTTATTCAGCTTTCACATTTCAGCAGCAGAATGAATAACCTGAATACCTCAAAGGACAGAATTGGAAAAAAAAAAAAAGGACCTTTTGTCCAATTATTAAATTTCCAGTTTGGACTGTTCCTAGGGAAAACAAGGATGGGAGCAGTTTGGTCCTAAGCAGTCGCCCTGAGGTAATGTGCGATTAGACTGTGCAAGTTTCAGCCATGTCTGGATTTACTTCCTGCCACCACACAAGTCTTTTTGGTTCTTGTGACTTTTCTTAGAAATAGGTAAAGTAGATTAAACATGACAGCTAAACAAAGAGGCACTTTTATTTCCACAGCTGTCTGCCAAGATGCTGCACGTATGCAGTGGGTTGTGTTGTGAGGCCATGTGAGAGGTCAAGGCCTGCTGCTATTTGCTGATGACAGTCTTGGCATGGTCCACATTGAACATGTGCAGCAAGTAGATGTGGAACAAATTCCTCTCTGTGTCTGTACTACTCATAAGAGCAATGGTTGATTCACTCTGAATTGCAGCATAAAAATCAACCCCTATAGATGGAATACAGCTTGCATTGTAGATGGAATACGTGGGAATTGAACAGGCAGTGAACTAATCAGACCCTGTGAGTGCACATAGTTAGCTGCTTCTATCTTATGACCATGCTTTTAAGAAATTTTCTAGTTACCAGAGGAAAGGTGTTTTAGAATATTTATTCAATCGAAAAATAAGAACATAAAACTTGAACTATTTGAAAATAGAGTTTCATTCAAGTAATTATGTAGTTGCCTTATGTAAGAACACACACTGATTAGAATATCCAAGAGGTCCTCTGCAGCTCTGTCTTTCAGAAAAGACCCAATAATGAGTAGCTGTAATCTGATATTTTGCCTTTTCCAAACAGGGCCGTTCTCATATTTCTTGTATGCCAGGAACAGTTCGACGCTGGAACTATCCCTCTCCTCTCTGCATTGGTATGGAACTTGTTTTCAGTTTTCTGACCATCAATCACAAGAAACCTTGTCATGCCCATTGTTCCTCAATTCTGCTTCATTCAAAACTTTTCTGAGTTTCCATTTGTATCTATGAAATATGGAAAAATTTTTTTTTGCTAGATATGATTAAATGCTATTAAAAAATGTTGTGAGAATGGGTAAAGGAGGAAACCCATATGATAACTATTGTTTAGCTTGTCCTGAATACTCTGCTTTGAATCAGGCTGAATCTTCTTTCTAAAGGAGAGGAAATTAAGAGATTCCTTTTGCAGTGTGCTCAGCTTGGAAAATTTAGGAGCCAGGCAGGCCATGCAGGGCACTTCAGTAGATTTCCTAAAGAAGCAGGCAGTGGAGATCAGCTCTGAAGCTGAGCCTTCAGGGGCGGTGGAATGAAATGGAGTTTTAGGGATCCAGAAAAGGCTTGTTCTTTTAATCTAAAAAAGATATTAAATGATGCTGAGTTGAAAAGTAAAGCTAAAAATAATTTTAATTTTAAGTACATTCAGACCTTAGCCAAACAGATCTGAGTTTCCTGTGTGTAGAAAATAATCTTCTGCAGTACTTTCGAGGAAATAGACAAAATTTAAGAGAGCCAAGAATCTGCTGTATTTTGGTATGTTTATTTCAAGAAAAAGAGGAAATGAGGGGTGAGAAATACAGGTCCATCATAATGTTCTGTCACTTTAGCTTTGAAATACATTCTTCAGTGAATGCTTTTAATTTTAATATTTAATCAGCAAATCCTGTTCCTATTAGTTTCATATCTGAGAGAAATTAAAAATATTGCGATGAAATTGAACAGCACTAATGTGAAATAGTTTTAAAGATTCCTTGATCAAGTTGAGCCCATACGTTATCTTGTATTGTCAACTTCTAGAGAAGCAGTCACTTTTGACTGATATGAAAGCAGTGTTTTTCATTCCAATCAGTTTTAGAAATGGAAAATTTGTCCAAGGAGGGGTGTTTTGGGCTTTGGGAACTTTTGTTGTTTCTTTCCTTTTTATGGTAACTTTATGTTTCACCTTGCATGCTAAATACATGTTATTTACAGACATTGAGCTCCTTGAATTATGAAATTGTGCTATCCTGGGAGCTAAAATACCCCTAAGAAAATAAACAAACCTTTAAAGCATAACCCTTCTGTCCTAGTCAGGTTGTCTGCAACCCCAAGTCCAGTCCAGACAGGGGAGTGTGGCAAGACAGAGGGGCAGGAATGATGGAGTTACTCGAAAAATAAAAAACTTTAATAGTGAAAAGAACAAACTGTGGAGGCGGCACAATCCAGGGGCAACATCCAAAAACCAAGGGACATGGCACACTTAACAATATATTAGGGGTATCTGAGGGCAGGGATGAAAGTGGAATAGGAACATGACCTTATATGTGACAGGTCCCAAACCAGCTGAGAACCAGAATGGGAAACATGGCTTATTATGGAATGATTCTATTAGCATGCTAACTTCATCCTTTCAGTATCCTGCCTCTCATGGTCTCACGTTGAAGTCTCCTGCATTAGCTGCCTTGGCTAAGCTACTGCTCATCCCAGCCAGTTTGGCTGCCACCCCTCCCTCTTCTCTCACCTCTAACACTTAAAATGTTGATTTTTATAAAAGGCAAGCCAAAATCAGGACAATTATTACAACAGACAGCATCACAGTATAACAATTGTGTTGTCAGATTAGGTATCAATGAAATGACTGGCATGAAAATTTATGGGCTTCAAAGTAATGATTCCTCAAATAATAAATGTAAATTACAATATTCTAATTTGATATCTTGGAGTTATTCTTACTTCATATTACTGTCCTAGCATGTGTGTAAACTCAGCCATTTTTTGCAGGTTGCTTCACATATTTATAACTTAGCTTTATGTGAACCTAAATGATACAAATGTGTTTTTAGCTTCCAAAAATATGCATTTGCTGAATAGAAGCATACCAATAGAGAGCAAAGAATTATTCTGTGCAGCAAGTCTATCCTCTTTCTGAATGAAAGCAAAGTCTGTGATAGGCAGCTTTGTTTGCTTGTTTGTTTTTAAATTTAGGTGTATTTTTGGTTATATTGAGTAATAGATTTGCTGTTGCATCATAATTTGGGATCATAATTCAGTTCAATTCTAGATTTGTTCCTCTAATTATGAAACATATCTCAATATAGCACCAGATATTTTTAACAGTAATTGCCTAGCTGAGACAATGGGTTGCCCTGTCTATATGTGCAACTACACATTTTTAATTATATTACAGTGAATATATAACCTTAAGTAAAGATTTTACTCTAAATAAAATCCTTTTTCTTTTTTTTCTCCTTCATGAAGAGTACTCTGACTATGATAAATTTCACTGCTTTTGGGTCATGGGAACAAAATGAAAAAATCCATTTTGAATTAAGTATATGTCAAATACTAAGAAATAATATTAATAAAAGATACAGTGATTTTTTTGTTTTGTTTTTAATAGCTAAGTGTGGTGGAACACTGACAAACATGGCTGGTGTGATCCTGAGCCCAGGTTTTCCTGGAAATTATCCTAGTAACTTAGATTGTACATGGAAAATTTTATTACCTATTGGATATGGTAAGTAGACTTATTCTGGAAGAGCAATTATTTGTAATAATCAGATTTAAATATATTTTTAATATATNTATATAAATTAAAATTATATTATTATAAATATTTTACTTCCAATATAAAGTCGACTTTCTCTAGTGAATGTATGGTGAACCCTTACATAATTATTTGCTAAATTTGAATGAAAATGGTTGGCAATTTAAAAATATGTCTTTGCCAAAGCAACTTGTTATTAACTCAGACTGTCTCAGAAACTGATTTCAAAGCAAATGAGATCTGTGGCATGAAGATATATCAGATCAAATAAATAATTTGACTTCTAAAATAAATAATGGTCTTTTGCTCGCTAAGTGACTTTTTAAACATTATTTTATGTTCTATAAAAATAGACAAAACCTCACTTCCAGAATTACAAATTTGGCTAAAAGCATTCTCAAACTATATTCCAAATCCTAGATTACAGTTGCCAACTTAGAATCTTTCTAGCTTTACATTAAAACTTTTTTCATGCAAAAAATATCTTCACAAATAAATAATACCTATGTTGCAAAGATAATAATAGAAAATAAGGAATCTGTAAGTTCTTACATAAAGCACAGACTTCTATCATTATCAGAACTGAAGGAGGAATAATTTTTTTTGCTGTGAAACTTCATACTGTAAATTCAATGCCAATGCTCAATAGGAAAACTAATTTTAAAAACTCGTTACTAAATTTATTATTCTTATCTGAGGAAATCAGTTTATTTTCCATGTTCTCCATTTGCATTCTTAAGAGGGGTTTTTGTAGTGAGACTTAGTCCTTTCATAGTATTTTACTAAGTTAATCTGTAGAAATACTTTGCTGCTGTTTAGAATGTTGCCCTTTATTAGTGAATACCTGGTAAAAAATTCACAAATGCCTTAGTAGCCCAAGATATCCTTATAAATGTAGGAGAGCCACAGACAGAACATATTTGCTAGTTTGGACATTCTCCAGCTACATTTTCAGGAAATATAAATGATAAGGAAAGTCATCCCGATTAGTTTATAACAATACTGCCTTTGATAAGTAGTCTTTCATATGTCTCAAGAGTTGCTCTTTTTCTTTAAGCTTTTCCATGTAGAAAATGTTTAATGAACTAATTGCACAAGAGCATCTTGTGTCCTGTTGTTATTATTTCTCTCACTTCTCTGAATGTCTCTGGTGGTGGTAATTCTATAAATAGAAAAGATAATAGTTTTGTTCACTAAGAATTTTAACATGTACAAGGTGTTCATAGCACTGATCTATCATTGCCTTCAAAAATTCTACAATGGGCGTTTTTTACCACCAAGTTCCTACAGTGATATTTTTCCCCAAGTATTTGTTAAAAATCCATGTATCTTATCTTTTTATCAGATTTAAAATTGTAATTGATGTGATCTTTCACAAGTACTTCTACTTGGAAGTACTTCTACTTGGAATTTTAATTAGAAATATAAGCTTCTCTACTGAAAAGCTGTTTGTTTACATACATTCTATTGTATCAAAACAATTGTGATCTTAAACAGACTCTAACAATAAAATTATGCAAGCTAAATATGTCCCAAAATATTGTGCTCTCTTCAATACATGAAAATATGTCAGTCATGTAAAAAAAAGACACTACTAAAATCTAAAGATTTTAAAATAGAAATTATATATTTTCAAGTGAGTTGTTGCGATTTTAAAATTATTTTGGGTAGCTGTTAATTAATTAACATTTGTAAAAACAATTACCTCAGCTTGGAATTTTCATTATTCAGAGGACATTCAAGCAAGAGAGGAAGTTCTGTTGAGATTCAAGCAGGAAGTAATAGAGTTTCAGCAGATAATGATTTATTTTCTGTAGCTATCATTTTTATTCCATGTAATTTTACGTAAGAAATTATTTAGTGTAGAAAAAATCTTCTTTGACATATCAAATTGACATTTGCAAATTGTATAAACTTGGACTTTAGGCTCAAGGGGGCACATACAGTGTGCTCTCTAATTGAAATTAGCATGTTTGAAACTACTTTAGGTAGATTTTTTTTTTTTAATTACCTTTAAACCTACTTTTGTACTTCTAAAACACAAAGCCTCTCTGTACTGAATAGACATAGAAATTCCTTCTCAGAAATTAAATTAGTATGATTCAGGTACTCCACAGCTCATCAGAGAATATTACATAACAGTAGATTACTTTTATTCAAACACCTAAGCAATGTTTGGGCTCTATATAAATATGACAAGTTTGATTATCGGCTTGTCACTTTTGCAATTTAGGTATTACATTAAGTGTGTGCTCAATTCTGTATAATTTCTATGGTGCTGACATCCAGCCTCTGTTGGGAGTCACTAGCCACTGATACTGAAGTCAAGATATTTTCAGGCTGCTTGGTGTCCTACCTCATCTCAGATTCTGAGGGCATAGTGACTTCATTCAAGTCAGACTGGCCATATCAAATGTCATACAGAGATGGCAGATATGACTGTGGTGTGTTTGGAGTGTGCCTCTCTGTTGATAGCACTAGATTAAGTGTTCTTATTCAGCAGCAGAAATACTTTTTTTCATACCTCCCACTTTGGATACATCAGAAGGTACTAAAACTAAATATCTTATATTTTTACAAGTATTCTGTAAAACCCACTTTACTTGGTAGCTTATTTAATTTCTCTCGCATAAATAAGAGATCTTTTATATACCATTGATTCAATCTTAAACCACAGAGGTGAAGAAATCAGCTATAAACAAGACAGAGTGAATTACCCTGGTAATCTATTAACCTGGTAATTAATCTATAATGTTCTCTCTTGGAATGAAGAATGTGTCTCTTCTGCTAAGTAAGAATGTCAAGCAGAGTTAAGGCATTGACTATTTCACACTGCTTTGTTAGCTCATTCAGTAATTCTGTTTAATTCTATTACAGCTGGTTCTTCATAGTCTACTGGAGCAAACTTAAACCCAAAAATTGCAGTTGCAAGCTACTTGGTACTAGGCTTCCAAACCAGGGATTCATCCCTCATTTCTGTTTTGATATGATTCATATACATAGCTTAAGACTGGATTTCAGGTCCTTAGTCCACAGGAAGTAGTGCCAGAACTTCAAAACAGCTGTTCCCATGAGATTATGTTTATGCTTCCAACTGTTCAGCATGTTTTGAATGCTGAAAAGCCTTGTTCTAACACCTTGTTCAAAAACCTCGAGAGGGTTTGTGGTAAATTCTCTGAAGTCTCTGTCACCAATCTGCAGTTCAGTGCACCTTATAGGGCTGCATACAGGGTAAAATGGCTCTGAAGACACTCTGGCCCAAGCTAGAGGGAAAAGGAGACAAATATAGGTGATCAGGAAAACCAGGGGCAGGAAAACCAAGGTAGAGTAGATAGCCAGAACTAGGCATGTAAACTTCTGCCTCAGAAAGTTCACTCTGTAACCAGTAACTTGCCTGGGTGCCCAGCTGATCCTGAGCCTCTGTGAGAGGCCTTGGCATGGCTGAGTCCCGGCCGTGCCATGGCACTGCAAGGATTTGTGATTTGCCCCTCAATTGAGGCAAATCCCTCTTTCTCTTAATTGGTTTAGGAATATGAAAAATCCCTGGTGTTGACTTTGTGACTTTATGGTTTACTTTCTTTTGTGCCTTCACGTGTGATTGTGATATTTATTAGAAATCAAAAAAATTAGAAATGCCAACTCTTGTAATACTTAGCAGCTATTTCTTTAACATAAGCATCCCACTTTAAATAGTGACTAAAATATAAATATAGTGCCTGTAACTACTGTTATAATTTTATTTTTTACTTACATGCTTTATTATTAAGCAAAATGAGTTATAAAATTTTTCTTCCTTTCTTAATGCTACAGGTGCACACATTCAGTTTCTGAATTTCTCCACTGAAGCAAATCATGATTTCCTTGAAATTCAGAATGGGCCTCACCACACCAGTTCTATGATTGGCCAGTTTAGTGGAATGGAACTTCCATCACCCTTGCTAAGTACTACTCATGAAACACTTGTCCATTTTTATAGTGATCACTCAGAAAACAGGCAAGGATTTAAGTTGATATACCAAGGTATGTATGAACTAGCACCATTATCTTCATGGTTAGAGAGGAAAAATAAAATTTTAGTTGTTTTTATTATTATTTTAGAAGATTTGTTTGGTGTATATTATATAGCATTTTAAAATCTGTAGATTCTTTATTAAATAGGTACAAATTTTTAAAACTGAAATTGTGTTGAGTTGGAATCTTTGTTCTATTGATATAGAAGCCAGAGAAAATGTGATGTTATTTGTCAAAGGTCACATAGCTGATAACCCTTTCCATTCCATTCAGTTGTAGTTACTGATTCCTGCTACTAATATTCACTGTCTTGTTTTCCCATTTATATAATCTTTTTATGATTAATGCAATGGTAAAAGTTATTTTAAATTTTCAGGTGAAAAGTTTTATAATTTCCTATGTTACATATTTGCAGTCTTGACTCCTGTGAAAATACCAGGAAATGAGAAAATACCAGATAATATATTCTATATCCATTTTCAAACACATTTATTCAATTTTTGAAAATGTGAACTTTTTGTGGTCCTTTACTGTTGGCTTTTTTTCTTCATCTTCATTGTTTGTTTACTCGTTTGTCTTCCCATTAGTGACAATAAAGCATCATTAGTTTGTGCATATTTCTGAATGTTAAAATAGTCTTTCTGTCAGCGGTTGAGCACAAACAGGATCTGAACAGTTTTACAAAATGGAATGGCTTGGTTTAATTTGCAGATATCTGTGAGGGAATTCATGCTAACTTATTCTAGGATCTTAATTTGGGTAACTTAATTATGTGTTGGGGGTTAACATCAGTGGGCAGTTAAAGCCACGCAACTACTCACTCAGTCCTACCCACCCCAGTGTGATGGGGAAGAGGAAAGGAATTCTAAAAGCAAGAAAGCTTGGGAGACAGATAAAAAGCATTGTTTAACAGGTGAAGGATAAAGTGAAGAAGAAAGAAAGAAAACAAAAGCCTTGCAAAAGCAACCACTCACCACCTCCCACAGGCAGACTGACACCCAGCCAAAGATGGCTAATGTCTCTAGTCCCCCTCTTTTCCCTTTTGTTGCTGAACATGATTTTATGTGGTATGGATGATCTCTTGTTAGTTCAGGTAATCTGCCTGGTCCTGTCTTCAGCCATCCTATTGTACATTTCCATTTTATTTACTGGAAGAGCATAGTGGGAAACAGAGATAGCCTTGATGTTGTTCACCAAAAGCCAGAACACTACTGTGTTACTGGTATTCTTTTGGCCACAAACCAAAGATACAGCACCATATGAGCTTCTATGAAGACAGTAAACCCTGTAATTTCCAGGCCTGGTATAGCATTTATTTGCATATATATACATTTATAGTTAGATCATATCTATGGAGTCAATGGACAGCAAGGAAGATTCTGAACACGTATGTGTGTGTGATGCTCATAAAGCGTGCTCACAAAGAAATCATGAATTTCTGTCATTGATAGAATTTTGTTCTGTCATATAGTCACAAGTATGGAATATTCTCATATCATACCCACCTAGTGTTAGTGTCCTTCTGAGCAGTCAAAAATAATTGTGATGGTCAAGTTACAGAAATGACAAATAAGTCAAATACAAAGCCATGTGATATACTTCATATATATTCTCCAGTACTCTGCTCTGGTTCTGTTTAGTGTGTTTTTCCTTGCCATAACAAACTCTTCCTGACTAACAGCATTTTCTGCCCTGAAACTAGTAGCTAAATCTTACATTGTCTGTAGACTGTATAACATGTTCTCCTAGAGGCAGTGTTGTAGCTTACTCAACAGGCACAGTTTTATTACTCTTTTCTTCTGTTCTTCCCTTTCTTACTTAATCCAGGAGGACAGTTTGGTCTACTCAGAAATAAATGAGAATGTGCTGAAGAGGGCATGATTCAATAGGAACTGCTATTTTTTGGTTCATTCTAACCATTTCTTGTTAAAATCAGTTGCTTCTTTGATAAGCTGCATGCTTTCTACTTCTCCAACTTGCAACTTGTCAGCTGTCAACAAACACATGATCATGACTGCCTCAATGACAGTGTAAAATTTTATCCTATTATGTAAACATAAGAAAAGCAATTCACTTAAAACCAGAGCAAGGTATTATGAAATATTACATTTTTGCATTACATGGACCTTTTAATAATTTTTTTTAGTGATGAAGATTGTGTTAGTAGTATTCTCAAAAGAAATGAAAATGTCAAAAAGGTATTATTCATTGAAATTCAGAAACATTTAGTAGTATTTTCCAAATACTTATAGAAAAAAATCCAGAAAAAATATTAAATTCTCAACAATAGTAATAATTTGATGAGACTTTTCATAGCTAAGTTATTATTCTAATGGTTATAATAGTAGAACAAAAAAATCAGGACCAATAAAGAGATACAGTTAAATTAACTGATATTTGAGTCATTCTAATTTCTAATAAAAAATATAACTATTTAGAAATACTATGAGTATTTCTCTCATTTCAAAAGTTATGGGTATATTTGCACTACCAAATTCATATACATTCATTTAGTTTTATGATTCCTGTGAGTGAGAAGCAAAGCAATTTCTTCTGTAAAGACAACTCAGTTAATTTTTATGAATTACTCCTTACGTAAAGAGACAGTCTTTTAGTGTGTGTATTTGTGTGCATGTGTATGTGTGTGTGTATGCATGTATGTGTGTATGTTAAAACTTTTATGGGTTTAAAACATTTAAAAAACCTGAAAACATAATCCACTTCACTAAAAAATCAAGTGCTGGAAAAAATTGATTATTCTTAAAGTTTTTTTTCTAATATGGAAAGTTGGTAACACAGTTGTGTTCGATTTTTAAGTGATTAGAATCTACCTGCTAAGCTCACTCTATTGAATTTATGATTAACTTATGTTCAATTTTCTATCTACTTCCTTTTCTTCCTTGTACAATCAGATATGGGACTTTTCTTCTTTAAAAATGAACTGTATTGCATGTGTTCATTTTTCTTCAAAAACAAGAACTTTCCTCTGAGATCACAGATTGCACTAGCCATTTCTACTGAGAAGGTCTAACAATTCTATAGTCATCATATATTATAACTTCATGTTATTGAGCCAAAATAACTTGCTCAGCATCATTTAGAACATACAGGAAATTGTACACTTAATTAGATAGCCATAATATATGAACTTCGGAAAGGATTGTTTCAGTGTCTTCCCTGTTCTTTTCTTGCCCTCTGAAAGAAAATGCCAGTGGTTTACAAGTGAGCAAGTTTATTGTCTGCTGTATTTTTTATCATACAAATATGTTGGTTTTGATAGATGACTTTTCCTGTTCCACATCTGTTACCCTTGATACTTAGTTATCTTTTCTGATGGATAATCTCTGGATTTTCCTACTCTTTTTAGTAATATATTTACTCTCTCTTCCTTCTTAGACTACCTGCAATTGCTGAAACTTAAAAAACAATACTTAGTCCAATGTGTTTTCCTTCTCCTTTATTCCCCATTAAAAGTGTTTTTTCCTTTCAGTAAATCAAATGCCATACAAGTCTTAGCATCACTTGTCTGGATGATGGAATTTAGCATTGCTGTCACCCTTCTAAGTATACTTTTGTTATGCAATTTTGAAACCATTGGCCAATTTCAGTCAAACTTCGCAGTTCTGAAATAAAGCCTTTGTTGAGAATAAAGATGCAGCACTATTCCAGTTGATACCAATTCAGCTGGGACTGCTGGCTGCCCAGTCAGAATAATCTTTGTCACAATTCAATTTAATATACAATTTCTTCCCTAATTGCTATTCATGGGATATAAATGTGGGAGGAAAATAAAATATGAGAGCTTGGTATGGGTGTCACATTCAAAATCTTCTTATGGGCAAAAGGAATACTGTTATATATGGAAAGGTAAGAATTTATTTTAGTCCAATTGATGCTCACACAGTTAAGCAGACCACTTTTGTCATTTCTAGAAATGAATTTACAAAGCAAAGCAAATGGAGCGGAGCTCCTGACATCTTTATGCAGGATGGGGTTTTTAACAAGATGGGTTTTTTTTCTGACTACTTCTAATTGATCTCATTGCAGCCTAATAGCCTATAATAGAGGAAAAAATGTTTTATAAATAAAAAAGCATTACTTCTCTAATAGTGAAATTAATTTAATGTACCCTTAAAAAAAAGGTAAGTAGGCAAAAAGAATCCAGAGTTACAGTCACATTTGCCAAATTCATTCTAGTTGTCTTAGTGAATGTATTGCATATTAGAGGTGCCCATAAACTCTCATAGCCTAATTCTAATCTGATCTGTTGTATTTAAATTACATTAAAAGGGTTTTAAGATTAAATTCAGAGATTTTGCTGTATGGGACTAAACTCAGTTCAGTTCAAGGACTGATTTTTTAAAGTGAAAATAATTGCTAACCAGAATACAATTCATAAGGGCACTAAGATGGCAGACTTTTTTGCCAGATAAATACCATTTTTTATAGATGCCAATCTAAAAATAAAGGGAAATGGGTGATGGCTGTGCTTACTCAATCAAGCTTGTACGCTATAAAAAAACGAAGTTTTCTAGAGATCTTACTATTTATGAAGGATAAGGTTTTTTGATAACCCCTCATCTCAAAGGAAAGCAAAGAATTTGAACATTGTAGAGTGAATTATGAAACTAATAATGCTATTTCTCAATTTTTCTACTTATGTTCTGAAGGCAGAAAAATGGTCATGAGATTATATCTTAATATACTTTGTGATGTACTCTGAACACATTATTTTTGGGAAGAAGAAAAGTGAATGCACACTGAGAACTGTAAAATATTTTCTACCCACACTTGTAGAGATCTAGTGCTGGTCCTTAAGCCTTTGAATTCTCACAGCACAGGATTTGAAAATATAACCTAAATCACCTAGGTACTGTGTGTTTCTGAATGCATTGAAAAGCTTTGTCTCCTTAGCAGAACCCTAGGGAAATTACAGCTCTCACTACCATTGCTGATCAGGCTCTTATTGTTTTATGCTCTGATATTTTGATGTTCTCTTTTCCCTTCAGCTTTGCAATTGCAATGCGTAGGGAATGGTGGGTATTCCATTATGTCAAAGATGGATCGCTAAATCTCTGTATGTTGTGGAGCTTTTTGTTTCACTCATAGCAAGAAAGAAGTTCATAGTGAATGCATGTTGAACTACTGGAAGAAGTTAGAATAATGTGGGGTTATTTTTCAAGATAATGAAAGGACTTTAAAAGTGCCTGATTCTTTTAAAGGGCAGCTTTAATTTTAATTACATTTTTTCTACTGTTGAAATAACTGTTGTACTGTTTAGTTGAAAAAGAGATGCATTGAGAAAGACTGTCTCTTGTTTTAAGTGTTGTGGTTTTGCCACAGCAAAGAGAGGAAACAACTGCAAATGCTTAGAAGAATATTTCAAGATCTCATTTGACTGGTGATCTTGAGGTTCTGAGACTCCCATGTATGTGAAATCTCAATGTCTGAGATATAAACAGTCTCTGTACACTGGGGTCTAAGAAGAAGTCATGGAAGTTTGATTGCAAGCTGTTATGCCAGGTCATAAGAAATAAATAGTTTTTATGGTCTTTGAGAGATTCATAACAGAATTTAGTGTACAGAAGAACACTGTTAGTCTAAGATCATGGATCATAAGACATATTTGTGTGTTTAAATTTGTGTCCATATTAATTTTATCTCAGCTTTTCAATATTTCTGGAACATCTTTTCTTTTTTCCCCACATTATCTTTCCCTTTAGGATTAGAGCTTCTTTAAGGGAAACAGATTTATGTTTGATTTGTATAATTTTTACTGTGGAAGTCGTAGTTCCTATTATTGGAACTATAAGACTATTTTCAGTCTGCTCAGAATTTCAATGTAAGACAAGGTTGAATATGAAGTAAGAATCTTGCTCTCATATATTTGAGAGTTTGAGCAATATGTTCCAGAAAATACACAGAAAAAAGTTCTAATTGCTTTCTTCCAGAAACACTCACGCACATACACAACATGATTTAAATATGTTAAAGCTGATGGCCTTTATCTGGAAAAAAGATTATTATGGTGGAGCTTCTGAGTCATAAGAATCATGGAATAAAAAGAGGATTGTTGAAAAATTACTGAAGTATTTAGAAAGTATTTCTAAAATGGTTTCAAATTATGTCCTAAGCCAGGAATGCTAAAGAAAATAAAATACAGTCTTTTGAGGGTGTTTTAGCAAATTATTTTCTAAATCATTAAGTGATGTTTTGTGATTCTACTCCTGAGTCATGGCATCCCTAAAGATTATGTTCTTTGGTGCTACAGCAATAAATTGAGGTTCCAGAGTGCCAGTCCTGTCCTGGGCTGCAGCAATCTGCATCCTGGGCTACCATGAAAAAAGGCATGGCCAGCAGATCAAGGGGGATAATTCTCTCCCTCTGCTTTGCTCTCTTGAGATCTCACCTGGAGTGCTGTGTTCAACTCTGGTGCTTCAAGCACAAGAGAGGCATGGCCCTGTTAAAGTGAGTCCAGAGGAAGACTACAAAGTAAACTGCAGGCACCTCTTCTATAAAGAAAGGCTGAGAGAGTTGGGGTTCAGCCTAAATGAGAAGGTTTCAGGAAACCCTTATTGTGGCCTTTAGGTATTTAAGATGGTCTTTTTAAAAAGAAAACTTTTTACCAAGGCCTTTAGTGAGAAGGGTCAGCAGTTTTAAATCTAAAGATAGTAAATTTAGATTGGACATGGGGAACACAAAATTAGGGTGGTGAGACACTGAAACAAGAAAAGTTGTGAATGCCCAATCCCTGACAGTCTTCAAAGTCAGATTAGATTGCACTTTTAGCAACCTGATCTACTGGAATATGTCCATGCCCATGGTAGGGAAGTTGGAACTAGATCAACTTTAAAGGGCCTTTCTAACAAAACTCCTGGTGGGCCTGTCTAGTCTGAGAAGTGGATTTTTTTATTGAGTCAGTAGTTATAGACACCATGATACTGCAGGAATGTACAAGAAGCCTAAATGAAAATTTTAAGTGAGCTAATTGTGAGTTCTCCTAGCATTCGAGTGATTGGATGCTCAATTTTCTCCTAATACCATTTTTCTTTAAAACAATTATTTCCATGTTTAAGTGTTAAGTATGAGGCACTTGAAAAGCCAGTAAGTCACCCTAGTGTTTATGTAAGATGGAAAATACATTTGAACCATAATGACAAGATAGCAGAGAATCAATTACATTTCTTTTGTGATTTACAATCTTTTCTTATCTGCGGAAAATATACTGCACGAATAAATGCCAAAAGGCTTTTTGAGATCATTTTAAAATGTAAGTATTTGACTGCTGCCAGTATTGGAATGCAATCTTTTTCTCAGATTTCCTTTGCATTTTATTTCAGGCTCTCACTAGAGTTTTTGACTGCAGTGAAATGGAATCTCAGTTTGTAAAGCTCAGTAGCAAACAAGTCTTTGGGAATGACACTCATAAAAAGAGCTTTCTATTGCAAGGTGTGGCATCAGGATTTGTTGGCAGTATTTGTTAGTCATGACTACTGCTCTGTTAAATCAGATGTTGTTGCATATATCAGAAGAACAGAGAAGAACCTAATTAATATTTATACTACATACTATTTTATGCTATAAAACATACTTCCTGAGTGGCCTGTAAATCATAATATCATAGTCACATGGATCACCTGACCAATAATTTATGAGTCATCTATAGGATTTATACCAGAAAATACAAGCACAGTATGTTAAAATTTTATACCTTATTTTCTAAAATAACAAACAGAAAAACAAGCAGTTTTACTTTGCTCATATGCAAGTGCTTTCACCCCTAACTGACTGACCTTCAAATTTATGGTGATCTACTTTAGGCACAGGTTCTCCTCTTACCGAAACAGATACTAGAACAAACCCCCAAAATTTCTGTATGTGTTTTGTTTGCCTTATTTTACAACAGGA
Organism: Alaudala cheleensis; assembly: GCA_013398995.1. Lineage (NCBI taxonomy): Eukaryota > Metazoa > Chordata > Aves > Passeriformes > Alaudidae > Alaudala > Alaudala cheleensis. The sequence continues at coordinate 42,466 of VWYE01020557.1, forward strand.
AAAGAGCATATTTCTCAATAAAGAGTAACTAGAATTTTAAAAGCTAGGCTTTGTTTTTTTTTTCATTTACAATCCAAATGACAGTAAGGGATACTGTCTACAAATCTCTGGGGCCTAATGGGATTCATCAAAGACTCCTCAAAGAGCTGGCTGATGTCATTGTAAAACCTGTCTTGATTTTTGAGGAGTCTTGGGAGTCTGGAGAGGTCTCAGCTGACTTGAAGCTGATGTTCATTGTCCCAGTTTTCAAGAAGGGCAAGAAGGAGGACCCCAGAAATTACAGGCCTGTCATTCTCACTTCAGCACCTAGTAAAGTGATGGAGAAGGTTATTCTGGAAGGTATTGAAAAACACCAGAAAGAAAAAATAGTCAATGTTCACAGCCAGCACAGATTCATGTGAAGAAAGTCCTGCTTATCAAACCTGGTTTCCTTTTATAACAAGACAACCCACTTAGTTCATATGATCTTGGATTTCAGCAAAGCTCTGATACTGTTTCTTAGAGGATCCCTCTGGACAAAATGTCCAGCACTCTCCTGGATAAACACTTTATGTGATGACTGAGCAGCTGGTTCATGGGTCAGGCACAAGTGGTGATAATGACTGGGGTGACATAAGACTGGTGACCTATCACTAGTCCTGTCACAGGGCTCCATCTTAGGCACTGTGCTCTCCCACATCTTTGTTGGTGACCTGGAGGCAGGACTGGATAAGGGATAATAAGAAAGCTGGCAGATAAAAGAAAACTGGGAAGAGCTGTTGACTCCCTTGAAGGCACAGAGGCCCTGACTGATGCCAGAACCCCCTTCCTGAACCCAGATCAGCCACCTTTCTGGGAAACTGCTGCGAGTTGTATATACAGGAATGATGTTCTGTGGTATGAAACATCCCTTTGGTCAGTTCAGCTCACCTATCCCAGCTATGCTCCCTCCCATTGAGTTAATTATTTTTATTTTTTTTTTGTGCACCACCTCACTGGCAGAGCATGAGACAAATTTAAAAAAAAATGAGAACAGATTAACTCTTCTCTAGCAGAAACGAGGACAATACCCACCTCTTATTCCATTTAATTTTCGTCACACTAAGTTTCATTAATCCTTAATAACCCATCACCTTCCCCATTTATCTCTTTTGATACATACACACACAATCATCACTTCCTTGGTCTATGGAACACCTCTGTCAAATCTGTCAGGATTTCCTCTCTCACCTGAGTGGTTCCTGTGTTATCTTTTTATGCAGATCAGTGAGAGAGGTTTCTTTTTTTTTTTCCTGAAATTGATTTTTAATACCAACTTCAAAAATTCTGAGACTGTGTTAAGCACTTTCAAAACATAATATAAGAATACTATACTGTAACAAGTTAACCAGTAAAGAAGATGGTGTTCATCTCCTCAAAAGGTTCTACAATCAAAGTTTAAAAATTCCAGTATTTACTGTCATTATTTCAAAACACTGTTGTTGTAAATGTTGGGTAGTGCCTTGCTACATCTTTAAAAAAAATAAAAAACATCAGTGAGATCCTCTGACCTTCTGGAATATTTTTCTATTGTATTTTCAATATAAATTGCTAAGTATATTTTTAAATAATTTAGTATTGCAGTGTTAATGTAGGACTCTTCAAAGTCCTGTAATTTTAAATAATCTTTCTACTATTCTATTTTGTATAAAGATGTTGATAATAATGGTATTATCTATATTAGTACTACATAAACGATAACAGGAGTGTTAATAACATTAAAAATTAATGAGCTATTTCTAGATTATGCACAAAATTTAATTAACTGCAATTATGGGAAAATAAACCTTTTTGTATTTCCTTTCAGTAGCAATTAATTTTTATTCTTAGGTTTCGAATTTATTTTCTTAATTTTTTTCTTATTTGAGGAAAGGGGATTCTGATTTTTTAAAGGATTTCAGAATATTTCTAGTACTTCTGCATCTTTTCCAATTTTCTAGTATTACAAACACTGAATTCACTGAAGGAATTAGGGAAAAAGAAGGCTGTCTCAAGTAAATGTTTTCATTGCACAGCATGACTGTAACTAGCAATGACTAAAAGTCCTATTGGCAGTTGTACTTCAGTGAAGCAATTAAGTACAAACTTCAATTTAAGTAAGCACATGAGCATATCTAAAATATATGTTCAGCTTAATCCTGCAGAAATGGCTTGTTTAAATAATCTATATCAGAATAGTAAGTATACACTTCTAGGATGAACATGTTCATATTGTAAAGGTTAACTTTGAAAAAAGTAGCAAAATACTTTGTCCAAGAATATGTTCATCATATTCTCCTGTTGTATTTTTAGAGCTTGTTCTTAACAACACATGGATACAGAGCACATTGGTATTATTATTCTTGTTTCAATTTTCTTATGACAGAAGTATTCCTTAACTGGAAAGTGAGTGCTCAAAAAGAGCGGGGCACTCATCTTTTTAACATTTATTTCTTAAATGACAATTATTTACTATCCAATCTATGTGAAGTTGTTTGCAAATAATTCTGCATAAAATTTTTATAAAACAGTCTTTTTATTGCTTCATATGGAACTGCTTACATTATCTTTATATCTTAGTAAATGTCATTATTGAAAAATCCTTCTGAATTTTCATCACACTGATTTTTATGAATTAAATGTGCTTGATTTAATAATAATTTGATGTCCTCAAAAACATAGAACCCAACATGAAATATGGTGAATCATTAAAGCAATTTTTTGCATGGTGATAATTCTAAAAGGACCTTTCCCTTCATAGGTGTTGGCAATTGTTTTAGATCTTTATGGTGCTCTGTTGTGTTAAAGTCATTCATTAAAGTAATTCATTAGTTCTTTTAATTTCTTTAGGTCAGGTGATTTTTTAGATGTCATTTAATATAAAAAAATCCAATGGATTGTGAAAATCTTGTATTTCACGAAGTTTTAAGGAATGAATGACTGTTGTACATTACTAAAGGATTTTTGTATGGTTCAAAGGGATTATTTATTTCTTATTATTGTGTTATGTGTTAATCTCTGAATTACCAGAGCTTGGCATTGGTGTTTACATATTACTGAATGCACTGCAGATTTTATAATAATGAGTACTTCTTGTGTTAAGAGCTGATTAAGCAATAAAAAGTACTTCTGTTCTCTTCCAGCTTACGAGTTACAGAACTGCCCTGATCCTCCTCCTTTTCTGAATGGCTATATAGTCAACTCAGATTACAGTGTGGGACAGTCAGTCTCATTCGAATGCTATCCTGGATATGTTTTGAGAGGTCAGCCTGTTCTCACCTGTCAACATGGAATCAACAGAAATTGGAACTACAATTTCCCCAGATGTGAAGGTAACTTTCTGGTGGTACCTTTGCTTCAGTACTTTCTGTTTTTTGTTCATGTGCCTGTACATAATGCATCTTTTGCTGAAAAACAGTGCTTTTATACTAATCTGTAGTATAAGCAGATGAAGGCAGAATATTATGTGCTTTTATAAACCATAAATGATTTATGAATCATGTTCCTCAGCAGTGATTTATTGTTCCTATTAATATCTGTCAGTTGCATTGATTATGAGAACTCATGATACTGCCAGCAATGATCTTAAACTCTATGTGAAGGACTGTTTTAAGAAGATACTTTTATTCAAAAGCAGTTAGGTTATGGAGACACCTTTATCAATGTTTTGGAAGAAAATACAAAGTTATTCATGCTAGAAGTTCACTATAAACAATATGTAATATTTTTCTTCATGTTAAGCATATGGTAAAGTTTTAAAATATCAATTAAAATTGATATAAAAGTGTACAGTGTTAACAGTCAGTGTTTTTAGAATTTGTTAAGAAACCTAGCCAAAGTTCAATACCTCATTATATTTTAGTGATACAGGTGCAGCACCAAAGGACATGCAGCCTTCTATCTTTTCTTATTCGTTTTTACTCCCTAGAGAAGTATATTTCCTAAATACATGTATATAATAGATGTGCATAATAGGAGAAGCAGATTTTTAGAATATAAATCAGCATATTTTGTTTTCTTAGATTAAACAAGAGTAAATAATATATGTTCTGTTTGAAATGACACACAAGATGGGAAATAATATTTATAAATGATGTGAAGACAGTAATTCTTACTCTTCCCTGTCCCTTCATCCATGGTTTTAATTCAGTGGTTTTCTCTTCATTTTCTAACTCAAAGAAGGCATTCCTCTGCCACTGATGTTTCTATAATTCACAGTGTACATTTGGCCTGGTTTCTGTGCCTGTGAATCCTGCTTTCCAAGCCTGCCCACTGTCATCTACATCTCCTCCATACAGCTGAGGCCTGAATGCATGCAGCTCTATTGTGTGTGCTCGTGTGTGTGCACTTGTGTACCATTCCTGACTAAACAGCAAGTTGCTTTCTGTTTCAACTGAGCATTGAGGGTTTTCTGTCTCTCACTACTTGCTTTGTAGAAAATTCATCTGTGTACATTAAAGCTCCACCTAGTACTGCTGAAATTATTATTATGTCATAGAAATGGGTTTTTTTTCTACAGGGAAAACAAATTATTACTCTGACTGTTGTAATTTGACAGTGGATCTGAAAGAGAAATCAGTGAAAGAATTAAATATTTTTTCTAGCTTCGAAGTTTGAGTCAAAAACTTCCTACAGAAGATTGTTCATACTTTTGAAGGCTGAGAATCTGTATAGGGGAGAAAATGAGATTAATTTCTGTTCAAGTAATCATAGTAGAATCATATCATATAGTCATGCTCTAAGACTTTACTCCTGTGCAATCAAGTTGTCCTAGTGATTTACCCTAGATGTATGTAATTGTCAGTAAATGACTGAGTTTGGGTATCTTGGATGGAATTTTAAAAATATTTACTGTCTTTCCATGCACAGTGTAATTAGGTGTAAATGGGTATGTGAACAAATAGTATGGCATTCATTCATTAATAAATCAACATGTGGTCTAATGTTAACATTTGATAATTTAGAAGATATGATTATGCACTTACTCATTCCAAACATCTGTTTTCTTCATGCCTGTCATTCAAAGTGTAACATAACATCATTAATTTAAAGTGATATGTTTATTCACACTGAAGCTATCTTTATTCTGTGTGAAATTTAACCAGTTATTTCTGTTTAATTTTATGTTTTCTGGTTTTCTGAGATTTTTCAAGATCTTTGGAGAAATCATAGTAAGAGCTGGGTGTATTACTTACTTATTAGAGTTTTATTAACTGTTACACTTTTTTTCTGACAAAATTTATTGATCTTTAATGGCTAACAATCATATAAGAGGAATTAGACTGTCTTTTCTAAGGTGCTATCAATCTGTATTCCTTCTTGAGTATCAGAGAATAATGAAGGGAAAATAAATGTATACAATCATTAACACCATTAATAAACCTGTCAAAAATATAGCAAACTTAAAATATGTTTAAAGATAAAACTTCAATCAGAAAAATCCTGTATATTAATTAGAAATTAATATTAGTCCCAGGAAGTGTACTGGCCTGTAGTAAGCATAATTGTCAAAGCAGTCTTAGTTCTAAACATGGATTACTCTGGATGCAGAGGGAACAGATTAGATTTATGAGACCAGGCAAAGTGACCATGGCATGAATGTAAGGGTTTAGGAAATAGTCAAAAGTGGGCTTGAGTCACATTTTAATCAGAACTCCTAGAGCTGAAAGACAGTATCAATGTTGGCCTCTGCAGGCAACCAGGAATCAGACAGATAGAACCATTTTCCATAGCTGGTTTCATTTGCTGGCCACTAAAGATTCATGGTTCAGGAGCAGGTTCCTATCACTGAATCGCAGAATCACAAAGTGGGTCAGGTTGGAAGGGACCATGGTGTGTCACCTTGTCCAACCTCCTGCTCAAGCAGAATCATTCTAGAGCAGATTGCGCAGAACTGCGTCCAGATGGAAAACGTGCTAAATGCATCATACAAATTAGTACTGATATTGATGAAGAAAGTGAAGTGGTTAAAGCCTCCTTAGCCTGTCCTATAAATCCAGATATTATTAAAAGAACTCCTCAAAAAAGGGCTACTCATCAACTAGCCAGATGACCTTCTACCACAACAGTATAGCAGCTTTAAACCATTCAGAAAACGAGACATCCCACTGCGTTTCTCAGTCCTCCTTCCTTTTTCACTTTTCCTTTCCAGTTTTTTCCTTTTTCTTTTTATCAATTTTTATCTACTTTTATTTTCCATCACTTTTTAACTTGAGAAAGAAATGAAGAGGGTCTGAAGGAGAGTCACAGGAACACTGACAATAATAACATAAGCTTAATGGTAAGAACTAGTGAGAAATGTTCTAGAGCAAGGCTGAGTGCCCATAAATGAGATTAAGGTCTTATTGTAATGGGTGAAACTCACTAATTTACACTAATGGCCATATGTCTACTTGGATACATGCTTTCATCCATATTCAGTCAATTCTTCCAAACTGAGACTCAAAAGAGAGCACATTATCACATATTTGCTCCCCTTGATTAAAGTCAGCCTTTTCATAGCTTTGATTTGGCTACAGACTTCATTCAGCAAGTGTGTGCAAATTTGTGTCTGTATGTCCATTTTACTTGTCATAAGGATAATTAACATACAACCTGCAAGTGAATCACCATTAAAATGACTCAAACCTGCCAGAAATAAATGGTTTTGGACTAGTGAAAGAACGATCAGCCTGTTTTTCCCAGAATTGTATTTCAGTTCAGTTGGAGTTCAGTTGGATGGAAACATGCAAGACCTGATTGCTGATTTAATTTTTAATCTTTAATACAAAAAAAAGGTGCCTCTTTTTAAATGGCATGTGAACTTAGTTTCAAGAATTATATGGAAACAATATTACATGTAGATTGTGATGAATTTTAAGAAATGAAACCTAAAAAACACCAGCATAAATTACTTTTAGAAATGTCAATATTTATTTGAGAAGCAAGCAAACAAGGAATAGGTTGTCTTTAATACTTGACTGTATTGTGGAGCTTTAAAAATTTGGTAGCAATGTGGTATTCTTGTAAAAGCAAAGGCTATTTTCTGCTGCTAATTGTCTTCATTTGTTTTCTTTTCAGCTCCTTGTGGCTATAATGTAACTGCTCAGAATGGTACAGTTTATTCCCCAGGATTTCCAGAAGAATACCCAAATTCCAAGGACTGTACTTGGTTAATTATTGTATCTCCAGGCCATGGGATTTATATCAATTTTACCTTACTTCAGACTGAACCTGTGAATGACTACATTGCAGTTTGGTATGCAGGTTTTTTTTAAACAGAAGTGATTTTTTTTTTTTCTGGTTGATTTATCAAGTCTTACTGTCCCAAGGTACAGATTTTCTTAGTATTGGTTTTAAGGTTGTCTTATGCGCAGTAAGTGTATTGGTTTTAAGGTTGTCTTATGTACAGTATAAAACAACTTCTAAGGTTATCTGAAAAAAAAATATTTATCACTGTCTGAACTCTTTAAGAATATTCTGTTCCAAAAGTACTTCGAAGCTTGAACTCAGTTATCAGTCAGATCTTGTTTGACTCTCTCTTCTCTAAGTTGAAGCCATGTGAGGTCAAAGTGATATAATAATCTGCACTATATTGAATTTTGCATTCCATGAACATACAGGCACTATATGTTAGGTTTTGCAAACCTTTCTGACATTTTTAGGCATTAACTAATTAAGAAATTAAATAAGATTTTCTTAAATATTCATAATATTTATGCTTGGTACTTTTGATATTTTCAAACCCTGAATTTCAGACCTTGTACCAGTTTCAGGCCTTGTACCTCCATGTGTTTAAGCTTCATATTGTATGTTCCTCTTCTCTGAGTTTGTATTTCTTTCCACACAAACCCATTCAACTTGTGACCTCAGCTGAAGGAAGAGACCTTAGAGCTGTCTAAATTCTTGCATAAAGTTTTACTGCACTCAAAAGCGGGCATAGATAATGTTAAAAGGTGTTGGACATGTCATCTCTATCTAACTCTGGTCCTTACCACACATACTGGGCAAAATGACTTCTCATGTATGCTACAGATAGTTCAGGGAAAGGAAAGTTTGCACAGAATATAGGATGTAACTTATTCCTGTGTGAGTCAGCTGCTCCAATCTCCCAGCTAGTCCACTATTCCTGGATTTATTGGTGGGTTTTATTCAGACAGTCTCTAGAGATGCACAACTGTTTCTGAACAGCCATTTGTTTGGCTCTGGTATTTGCATTACCTCTAAACCCAAGTGTAAAATACATCATAGATTATATTTTCTGACAGGTTGTATTTATATAATGCTTGGCCTTTCAACGATACAGCTGAGGTGAATAAATATCCCTCTAACTGAAAGACAGTGAAAGGTCAAAAGCCAACAGCTTTCAGAGACATTCTAGATAATCTCAAGCCTTCTAAAAGAACACATTGCAAAAGCTTGGTCATTCAGTTTAGATTCATTACATGTAATATACAAAATAACCAGAAATGAGGGTTGTAGAGCTCAAAAAATACTTTAGTGATAAAAAACGTTTTGTTTATTTATTCATTATGACTGTTCAGGCCTGAATATTCTACATTATGATACTGGAAGTGAATGAAGCCTGATGTTACTGGACTACGTTTCTCTTTGGGTGTCTTATCCTACTGTTGAGAAAAGCAAAACACAAATTTTTTCCTGGTTTTTTCCCCTCTTTTTTCTTTCCCCTTAGGACATACCTTGGAATCTTTGGAATTTACTAAATGGCAGAGCAAATTTATTCTACACCTGATCTGTTTCCAATTTCCATGACTCTGTGTTTTAACCATGAGTTGAAGCCTTGTAGCACCTGAGTGAAAATGCTAAAAATATGACAGTATTACAAGACTTGTATTTTTTTTTTTTTCTACACCTGATCTGTACATGAAAATTTTTTGGCAGGAACAAACATTTTAAATTTCTTGCCACGGCTAAATTTCTTGCCCATGGAAATATAAAAACTATTCATATTTGAAGTTGGAATAGGTTTTCTAGCTATTGTGTAGCTGGAAATTAAAAAAAATAGAAACTAATTTTAAATCCTCAGGAAAACCATTTTTTACAAAAAAAATTATACTGCTTTCCAGAGAAAACCAACTAGTAATTTAAGTGTTAAGAACATTAGTGTTTCAGCTGGCTTTTTAATGTTTTACGTTCCAGGGATGGTCCTGACCATAATTCGCCTCAGCTAGGAGTTTTCAGTGGTAACACAGCTCTGGAAACAGCTTACAGTTCTACCAATCAAGTCCTCCTAAAATTTCACAGTGATTTTTCAACAGGAGGATTCTTCGTCCTCAATTTTCATGGTCAGTTTTCTTTATATAATTAACATCTAATTACCACAATCATTTAGTGAATTTTAAAAATATTTCTTGACTTTGTGGTTTACTGATTTACCAGGACTCATGGATTTGCTCTTTTGTTTTATGTGGGGTTTTTTATTTGTTTGTTTGTTATATTTTTTTAATAACTGTACTAATGCTTTTTTTTACATTAAATATTAAAAAATCTTAAGAATGTTAATATGGACCTTTAATAAACTCTGTTCTATCTTTGATATCAACTATTACCATCTAATATTAAGCACTTGCTCTTTTAATTACTTTGGGCTATTTATTCAATAAAATTTAACTTCCTTTACTAAAATTATTCTCCAGCTGACCATGCGTAAGGTTCATGGTCAGAAAAGTTTCTGGGATGCTATGGTAGGGTTGAACAATAGTATAAAGACTGATATGCAGCAAAATACTTTGTTCAAAGTTATATTCAGCGCTAAAGGTGGTGAATATTTGGCATCTAGCTCAGAAGTGAAAAGCTGAACTATAATTCTAGTTCTAATTTGGACTAAGTCACCCAAAATATGTCTAATAAATGGAAGATTATTAGCCTTCTGGGCCCTAAATCAAAAATATACAATGAATCAATTCACAAAGACCAAAGTAAATGTCACAGAAAGAGAGAACTGAGATACCTTGTTTGCATGGGGAAGTCCATATGAAATTGTTACTCAGAATCTGAAATGTTTCACTGCACTTAACCTGAGAAGCAAAAAAATAAAGTGGATAGCACTATCAAGTTTTGTTCTGACAGTAAATTAGTTCCATTAAGGGGAGAGTTTTTCTTTAGTGTATGCACTTTCATCACAGTCTTTATTTCTGTTTTGAATTTTTTTAATCTAGGAAAGGTTTCTTCAACTCTTGCAGACATTCTATTCTATTTTAGCCATTTTAGTGGTCACCTTTCTTATGAGATTGCTCACAATTTATTGAAACAGATTCGAAAAGTAGACAAAAGACTTTGTTTAAAGAGTCATTGAAAGTTTTAAATTTGAAGAGACCATAAAGATCATCTAGTTTCAACCCCCCTGCCATGGACAGGAACATCTTCCAGTAGATCAGGCTTAAACCTAGACTTGTATGATGCCTGAGATCCACAACTTCTCTGGGCAGCCTCTTCCAGTGTCTCACCACACTCATGTCATGTAAGGACATTTAACTTGGAAAGTGTAACTGAGAGACCATGAGGTTCAGTGCAGCTCTCATAATTTGGGAAGTGTGAATATTAAATGAATTTTCTGTAAAATACTCTTTAGCACACCAGTATTTAATTTTTTTTCACTTAAATTTGCAGCTTATCAGCTCAGGAAGTGCCAGCCTCCACCCACAGTTCCACATGCAGATTTGTTTACAGAAGATGATGACTTTGAAATAGGTAAAATTATAGTATTTCTTCTGTTTTCACTTGAATTCTAGTTAAACTAAACTATTTCATCTTCCCCCTGAGATGTTGGTATACTTCTGTCTGAAGGATTTTTTGAGGTTTAACTTTTTTCAATACCTTTCTCAGGAGATTTTGTGAAGTACAGGTGCCATCCTGGTTTCACCCTTGTTGGACAAGATATATTAACCTGCAAACTGAATGCACAGTTGCAGTTTGAAGGATCCTCTCCATCCTGTGAAGGTAAATATGTACTTTCATGCTGTGTATATCCTTAATATACATCCTACATAAAGCATCAAATTTTAAGCGCTGTCATTTCGTTGATGTTTGAAAGAAAATTTTCCATTTACTTCTTTAATATCTAAGAAATACATGTTTTTCATATATTGGGCCCTATGAATTTTATTCTTTAGAACTAATTAGAAGTAGTTTTTTACTATTCAACTCCACCATTACTGAAACACTGATTTCTAAAATGAATTTAAAATATTCTATATAGCTTCATGTCAAAACAAGATTTTTTTTTTATGTTTGAATAGTAAAAAAAAATTAATTTAAATTAAGCTTTCAAAATAAAACAAGAAATAATTCTCTGTGCTTTGACAAATATTTTGACATATATCATGACACAGTCACATGAAAAAGCTGTTTAAAATGAGGCAAATTTTAATTCTTCAAAATATTAAAAACCTTTCAACTATTTATATTGTGTTCATAATTACAGCATTTCAAACAAGGAAATGTAATATGAATTACGTTTAGATGTGCGTTTTTATATAATGTCCTCATCTTCATGGAAAATGAGTTTAACTTGAAAGTTTGTATTCAGTCTTCCAAAATTTGTTTTTCAAAATATGTTGTTTGGCATTTTTTTCCTTTATTTTATTTCATTTTGTTAAATAATGCATGAAAAAAAAGTTTTGAAATGTTGAATGAGTGATCAAGAAAGCATATGTAAAATTTTGTCCTGAAGTATCTCAAAATTGTTTGGGAAAAAAAAATACTGATGAGATGCTACCATTAAAATTTAAGGAAATCAAAAAGTGAACACAATTTATTTATTCTGTATTATACAACTTTATCTTTGATCTATAATATGTAATTCTGGATGGTTTCCATATACTGAGGTAAAAACATCCATATGCACAAGAGTAGTGCTGGAAGCACAACAAGTATTGTGACAGTTTAATAATAGTTGTGTGTATCTTCTTTCCTGTTACCCTGGTTCTCTGCTTTCATGATTTAAAAATTAATAAAGATTAATAATACAAACTATTAGCATATTGATGCCATAATATGTTTTATGCATCTATTTGTCTGCATAAACACACAGACTCGTGGTAAAGTGGTTTTTTTTACCTCCGCTTTTCTGGCTTGTGCCTACAATTAGTTGGGATCTGCCATGGGTTCGTACATTGGACTCCATATCTTTGTTTGGAGTGGGAAAGAATCATTGTTCATTTCAGGATCCTCACCATAAAAGACACAGAATTAATGGGAATATTGTGCACTCCTATATCTTTCTTGAAAAGATAACTGAGTATTAATGTTTCTGATGATTTCTTTTTTTAATCAATGTATTTCTCTGTTATAAATTTTATTACTTTAGTAAGATGATTTTACTGTGAATATAGACTTCATTTTTTAGTCAACAGTAACAGCTGTAACTTAGCTCTTGACAATTAGAGTACAATGTGTCAATTAGAGTGCAAATGTAAAACAAAAGCATGACATAAACTGAACAGTCACTGTAAAATCTACAGTCTCTGATAAGGGTTAGCCATCCATAACAATTCCTACAGATGCTGTGCAAACTGCTGTGCTTTCTCTGGCTGCATCCTGGGAATACAGCAAAACTTTGTCACAAGGATGCCATCAAAAGAAATAATCTGTTAATGAAAAATAGAAGTGCCATCAAATGATTCAGAGACAATAGGACTGGAGGCATTAGAGTAAGATTCTGGCACAGTAATTTTGGGCAGATATAAGAGAGGAATTTCTTGAGGAAAATTGGGATGTACCTGATTTCCTTTCTTCAGCCAAGTTGTATCTTAATATAAATTTAATTTGCCTTTCTAAAAAGTAGAATTACTTGGTTTTATTTCTATCCCAGCCTCTCCAGTATTACTATGGAGATAAATGTTGAATGTAATTCCTATTTTATTATAAGACCCTAGCTTACATTTATGAATCATACAAAAAAACTCTAGATCATTTAAAAGTTGTGCTTTTAATGACTGTCTTTATAGTGCTTACTCATAGATAAATATTTGTAAGTACACATGTTGCACCTTGTAAACCTAAGTATCCAAAGGGGGGAAATATGTATTTCTGCATTAGAACAGAACCTCTGTATACCAGATCATATACCCAGTGTTCCATGACCAGCACTGGCCACTAATGATTGTCTAGTGAAGAACAGAAAATCACTGCAAACACACAGTTAATTAAGACCTCAACCCAACTGTACCTGAACCACTCTTAAGCTACCAATATTCTTTATATTTTGAATCCTGCATGGGCTGTTTCTTTAGCAGAATTATTCAGTCCTGTTTTGAACCCATGTAAATGCCCTAAATCCACAATTTAGGTATTTGAAGTTACACAAATTATTTATTTCATATGTGAAGTTATTTCCCTGTCTTCTTTGAATTCACTTCACGTCATCCAGTTCTTATGGGGAAAAAATCAGTAACAAGTTACTCTCTAATCACCATACTTATGGCATGATTCTATAGACTAGAAGGTATTTTATATCTTTAATCATTCTCATCCTTCTCAATACCCTGTCCAGTTCTATTTTATTTCTTTAGAAGTGATGCAGGATGGAACAGCATTTATACAAAACTATTGTTTCCTTATAAACTTGAAAAAAAGCTGCTAATTGCAATTTTCATATTGTATTTCAAGCTAGTTTTTGAACTGCCTTCTCATATCTCTATATTTTACCTGTAATTTATACAATTGTTCTTATTGTCCTTGTTTAGATCAGTTTCATATTTTCTAAAGATACAAGAACACTTCCCATTTTTCGGAGCTTTGCTACCATGCTGTAGTAGTCAAAAAAAATATGATAGAAGACCAAGTTCTAGGATATTATATATGAGTCTGATGACATATCTGACAGGCAAGAAAAATCAGTCTACATGACTACTTCTACATCATTCTCAATAAATGACCTCCAGAGCAGCTCCAGAGCACAACACACCACAGTTTTCTTACAGCTCCTTTTCCATTCCTGTCTGAGGACAGACTTTCTCAAAATGTCTGTGTCATAGGTTTGCCCTGGNGAAATGTCTGGTACTGTGTTAACTTGCCAGGTATTTAACATGCAGAGAGCCCTAGGCCCCCCTACAGAACTTGTTGTCAGTGTGTATGGGTTTAACAGTAGTTGAACACCTGTGATTTCTGTTTGTACACTTGGAGCTTTTACCCTCATCTCTTTATCCTCTTGCTATAAATTTCTTCCATTTTTTTAGTTGCTGTTAGGGAAGTGTAGAGATGTAAATTAAAGCATGATGAGCATTGTGACAGCAAAAAATATTCCTGTACTGGTCACAAAAATTTAGATACTAGTTTAAAAGATAATGGGTATTCAGTGTAAGGTAATATGGCTGCTCAAAGCACTTAAATTAGAGAGGTAGTGTGATAATATTGCTCTAATGTGGTGCTACTATTTATGAATAAAAAGCAAAATCAAAGATGAGGATATCAGAAGTAGTATTAGAGTTAAGAAGCTTGGTCAGGCCTTCCCCAAAATGCTTAAATCAGATTTCTCCAAAAGCCAGTTTGGGGGTGTATTCCTCCAAACTAGAATATGAAGAAAGTGTTATGCTGCCATGCAGAATTACCCTTCTTATGACACTGCTCCACTGCACACAATTACATGTGACTATGTAGCATAAATGTAGTTGTTATTTCCTGTTGTTTTTCTGTAAGCATTGCCTCTGTGCATGAATTTATGGAAGTTTAGCAAATAACATTATTTGGAATTTACATGTGCAACAATGTTACTAAAAATGAATGTAAAATAAATTACTTATGCCCTCCAATAAGCCTAAAGCATGTTTTTAGTATTTATGCCTGTTATCATTCCAAACTATTTTACAGTAGCTACAGTAGCTTTTAAAATTCATGGAATTTATTTATAAATAATTGATAATTAAATATATTGTGGGGCTCAAGCATCTAACTCAGATTTTCTCAACTGTTAAATTTCACATCAATTTATGAACTTCAAACTGTGTAGGGAGTTGAGACAACCAGAAACTTAACTGACAGAAAAGTCCATGAAGTATCAAATAAGTTAATGTGTTAGTTGGCTGACAAATAAAAGAAACAGTATTAAGAGTAGAATATTGTGGTGGCTTGGCCTTGGCTGGTCACCAGGTGCCCACCAAGCTGCTCTATCACTTCCCTTCTCAGCAAGACAGGAGAAGGAAATAAGATGGATAAAAACTTGTAGGTCAAGATAAGGCAATTCACTAAAGAAAAAGTGAAAGGTCATGTACACGAGAAGAGAAAAAAGCCAAATATTTTGTTCTCTACTTTCCATTAGCAGGCAATGTCCAGACACTTCCTGGAAGCAGGACTTCAGCACATTTAGCTGTTGTAGATAGCACCCCCTTCTTTTTCTCCTTCCTTTTAGCCTTTATTGCTGAGCTGATGTCAAATTGTATGGAATATCCCTTTGGTCAGTTTGGGTCAGCTGTCCTGACTAGGCCCCCTCCCCAGACCTTGCCCACCCCCAGCCTTCTGGGAGGAGGTGGTGCAGAATGTTGGAGAGAAAGCACCGATGCTGTGCCAGCACTGCTCAGCAGTAGCCAAAATTCTGCTGCACTATCAACTCCATTCTAGCTACCAATATGAAGCACAGCACTGTGAGGGGGTGCTGTAGGGAAAAATACCTCCATTTCAGCTAGACCAAACTATGTATGCCTCAACCAGAACATTTTTTATTTAGGAGTATTCTATTTTTAAATGCTATCCTAAAAGAGAAGAGCTAATATTACAGAAAAAAAAAAAAGGTTGAAAAAGCAGATTTTTTAACCTGTTGAGTGTATGGTGAATACAAGATAATAACATTGTGGAGTTTACTTTTATTCAAATTATAGCTATTAGCTGTGGTACTGAGAAATGGATGTGCCTTGTGTTTTAAAGAGAAAGGTGAAGAAGTCTTACTGTTTCAGTATCTCAGTTTTATGTCTTTAGACATATGAATCTTGTAAAATTTAAATCTTGTAAAGTGTAGCTTCCACCCAAGAGATTAAGTTCTGTAATCAGCAACTAAGCTATACCAGAGAGGAATTAGTGAGTAATTCATTAGGGTGGAGAAAGAGCCAACAAAGGCTGCCAAAGGTGAGCAGTGCCAATTTGCCACATAACCCCATGGTGTAACCGGCTTCCCAGACTGCGAAGGGACAATACACAGTCTGCTTCCCTGTCCCTGAACTACTCCAGAGCTGTTCCTCTCAGAAGTTCCTGTGGTACATCTGCTATGAACAGCTTAGATTAGAAGGGACCTCTTGTCCAATGAGTCTTATCCATAGAAAGTAAATTTTGGTGATAGGAAGACCTAAATCTACAGCTCAGTGTTTAAAAAGATTTGGTCACTTCTGTCATAGCAAAAGAGATACTGAGCTGTTTACAGGTTAGAAAGACATCAGAGTTTTGATTTTACTTGAATTTTCAGCTCTAGGAATGTGCTGGTTTTGTCTCAGTACAACAGAGGAATATTCCATATCTCCTTTTACCCTTAGCATCACTATTTGCATTGATTTGTATTAGAGAGGTACATTTTTTTTCCACATAAAAATTATTTATCTTTTTTAGGAATCATTTTCTTAGTGAAATTCTGAAGTTAAGTAAGTGAATACAATAGAATATGTGGAGGAAAGAATTCCTACAGCAGTCCTGCTGATGTCTTTTCAGTCCTAAAAGCAGTCAGACAAAAAGTTGGACATGGTCAGGTAATAAAAATGTGGTTACCTTTATAAAGGATCCTTTATGGTGCACAACATGCTGGAATATGATGAAAATGCACTGAAGATGCACACAGTAACATAAAGCAGACACAATTTTATGTTTCACAAATTAGCATAACTGACAGGAATCCCCATTTAGAGACAATTCCTCCCTGGTTCGACCCTTTTATGAAAACCCTCTTTTGGTACTAACTAAACTTTTTTTTTCAATGAGAAAGTGTCTCAAGAAGCCATTTTACCTTGGTTCCCAGAGAATTTAACCTTGGTCCCTAGAGGATTGGAGTCTCTAGGAATGTGTTCTGTCTTTCTGTCTAGCACAGCAGGTGAAATGCTAGCTACAAATCTATGTAGTTAGACACTGATAGGGTATAGAGCTACAAATTTTTAAAGAATATATAAAAGCAAAAAGTCAAAAATCAGTTTGGCATCACTGCATCATTCTCTTTCTTGTGATGATGCGTTCAAGGAAATACTCTGACCTTTTAAGATGTTGATTTTTAATATTCACTCACCAAAGAAATGTTCTTAATTACAAAACAGCATCATACTTTTCTTCAATTATGAGAGAAGGGCATGAGGAAACATCTGCAAAAGACACATTTTCCCCCGTGGTGAATAAATTAGTTTCAGGTCCCTTCTTAAGATTTGGCTGCAAGAAATGAGCTGAGAGCAGGTTATTGGGATTTTTTCTGTTACTGATAACTTTTGCCTGCTATTGAAAGAAATTTTTTTGTTATTTTTTCAAACCTAGTAAATAAGCTATTTCCTTGTCTCTTTCCTTCAGTTTTTGGCTCTGATGTCTTTATAAGAAAAACTAGATAATCCAAGAACAAGGCAGCTGAAATAAAAAGGCAGGAAAAGTAACTTCTTTGGGTTTTTTATCCTTTCCTCTGCCCTCCACAATTTCCTACTCCTGTCTCTTTCTTTTTACAGACCATTCTTACCAGTTCTTCTCTGGAGCACTGCCACAGGTTTCTGAGATGATCGCAGTCAGTCTCTGTGCTGAGTGTGTCTTTCTTCCTGTTCTGACAGTTCTTTTATCCCAAAAGAAACTAACCTTTTTCACTTCTCTGAATTGTTGACTTTCCTCTCTGTTTTCATTTCATTCCTTCCATGACTCCAGTGTTTAAAAGATGCTTGCAGTGTATTTCTTGAGTTAGTGAACAATATCTCAGAACTTAGTGACAGTGTTCTGGGGAACAATATACATTGATCTTGGGCTTTTCAAAATGTAATTTTGTATCTTATTCTTAGTTGATAATCTTTCACCCAAGATTCCAAAAACTTCATATACTGGAGTAAGTAAACATAGTCCATTCAGCAAGTTCTTAAAAAGATACTTAGAGGGCCCCTCTCTGAAAATGACACCTGCGGTAACTTAGCTGAAAGAGCACCCATATAAAGGAGGCAATAATAGTCTTCTAGATTAATGCAGCTGTAAACTTCTCTGGAAGAATTGTACTATTACACTTCCCAAGTAATAAGATCAGCAGGCTTTAGTCTTGTCTGGACTGTGTCTGTGTAACATCCAGATTTTGTTTGAAAACCCCCAATCTGAATGACTACTATATAGTTGGTTTCATGAGTATTTTGACCAATGGTTATTTCCAAAACTCCCTAAGATGCTGAGGAAAAGCAAGTAACAAAAGATATTTGTATCCTTAACATTTGTGCTGCTAGTATTTAGATATGGCATTTTTACAAAACTACTCCAGATGTACTTCCTTGCATTCCTATATCCCATTCCAAATGACCCATACATTGCAACTTCTTGTTTGATATGTTTAGTTGATTGTAGCCATTTCTAAAGCATAGTTTCCAGTGTTGAAATGAATCATAGTGTTTTGTTATGAAAAGTCTGACAACATGTCTTATTTCTCCAGGATACTTGTAATTTATGACTTTGAAGACAGGCTTTTAATTCTAAAGTTGCTCTAATAGATGTTGCCATTTTTAATAAACATTTTAAGTAAGCCAATACTGGATCAGAAAAAAAAACACCTTTGTCCTTCTTAAAATAATCCTGTAGCATAAGGAGGGATGCTATAGGGTAAAGTAGGTTGTGGAACTGTGTCGTGTCAGCTACTTTTCATCACTGATGTGCACTTTCATTCATGTCTGACAGGAAACACTGTGGGAAAAAGTATTGTTATTTATCTGATTATATTTTTCTGCCCGTTTTTTTTTTTCTTTGAGAATTTGCTGGTTTATTTGTATTTTCTGCAACTTTATGAGTCAGAGAACTTTTTGACAGTATTTTCCTAAGTTACTCTTGTCTTATTCTGAAGAATAGAGGAAATCAAAGTAGCAGTGTGTTTCATTCTAAGAGAATGAGAGAAGAAGCTACTGTCATTAAACACTTGCAATACTATATTCTTAGAAACACGTTTGTATGAAATTTCTGGGTGTAGTTTTACTACAGGTGTTCCTACCTCAAGAGGCAATCCCTGGATTATTGTAAAAATAATTCTTACTGTTTCATATGACATTGTCCCATGGGCTTTTCCTCTCTTAGGATCTTCTATGGAAGATGGCTTTGCCTCTTAGGGGATACTGTCTGCTGCAGACAGTGCAGTCAAATGACATCAGAAAGGGATATGTGCCAAAGAAAAATTATTTGCTTACTATCTTTTCCCCAACCCAAATCTTGTTCCCCTGCTTCATGGTCTGTCCTCACTTGCATATTACATCCCTCCTTTTCACTTTTCAGAGACATTTCCCTCTCTGACTGCAGAAAATTTTTGGCTACAACTGAACCTAAATTTCACCTCCAAGTTTGCAAAAGGCCTTTTTGAGGGAAATGGTCCAGTTTTTAATGTTTGTTTCTGGTATTTATGTGTGGATTTTCCCCTGTAGCATACCTTTTCTGCTGATCGCTTTTCCCTCTGTTGTTTTGTTTTTCATCTTTCTTACAACCTTTATTTAAGTGCTTGGGTACTGTGACAGTCGGGATATCTATCTAGGATATCTAGGAATACATTTTTGTCACGATATATTTGTGAATCTTACACAGAAAAACATTGTTAAAATGAACATATATTATGAAACTGTGGACAAAATGTATCAGACTTCAACAGGAAACAGGTTTGAAAAAATGAATCCTGCATGAGAGACAAAATGTTAAAGAAAAATAGTGACTAACAACTTCCTAATCAAACCAGAGTTTAGGATATAAAATTTATAGTATTTTAATATACTATACTCCTTTCAGTATGCAGAGATCATAAAAGACTATGAATACCAGGTGAAATTTGGTCCAGACTTTAAATAACAGAGGAAGTAGTTGCTAAGAAGGTCTTACTTGGATGACTTTGAGCATTCTGTATCCAAAATGAACACTTTACGTAAAACTTGTGTACTTTCAAATAATCTGCTATGTCTAGATGTTTCAATGTGTTGTCATGTTCATGCAACAGGCTTTATTCTCCAATCTGGGCCATTTTTTGAAGATCTCAATAGGATACAAATTCCAAATAAAAAGTTTTACTGGTACTTTTACCTCACCTGTGTGAATGATCACACCAATATATGTGAATTGCTTGACTGAAACCGCTTTGGGCTCTAACATATTTCTTTTCTGGATAGATGTTTTACTGTAATTAATAAAATAATGTGATGTTTCCTAAATGCAAGTTTTGTATAAGTGGTCCTGTTTCTATTTATATTATAGGGAACTTTTTTCCCCCTTCCATCTAGAATTTGGTTTTAACATGTTTTCATTTGGAAACTGACCCTGACGCATGCATTTCATGTAGAAGAAGCACTTAGTTTCATTGATATTCTTAGTGTTCTTTTTCTGTCCTTTTTAGCACAATGTCCAGCAAATGAAATTCGTACAGAATCATCAGGAGTGATCCTCAGTCCAGGTTATCCAGGCACCTACCCCAATTCTCAGACATGTTCTTGGACTATTAAGGTTGAGCCAGGATATAACATCTCCATTTTTGTAGAAATGTTTCAAAGTGAAAAGCAATTTGATGAGCTGGAGGTATTTGATGGTAAGAGAGATTTAAAATCTATCTAATTACACAAGAACAAATACTGGGTGGAGTGGGCCTTTATTTCTAATTGTTGTTCAAATGTTCATAATGCAGTGATATACCTGAGACTTAAACAGTAATTGAGAATTCTTATTACTTTTGCCTTAAATCTAAATCTATTAATCAATGCAAATTTTTATAGATGTATTCAGGAGAGAGGAGATTTTAAATTTTCTTAGATATTGTTACAGGGGGAGCACTAACAGTAGCAGCTTCCCTAGGAAAGTCAAAGTTTTCTGTTTGCTGGGAAATGTATGGAGGTGTCTGAAAGGACAAGTTAACATGCTGGTCCATAATGGTTCATTTCTGGTGAAGAAGTATTTTGGGGTTATAATTACACACATTTGTCTCAATGAATAAAATAATTTGAGTCTAAATACTGAAATTTGAGTTCAAATACCCTGTCTGCTTTCTCCACAGCATAGCAGACCAGCACTGCCCACTGTTTGAATATACTGTTTGAATTTAAGTGTTCAATCACCTCTTTTGGGACAAAGAGCAGACAAATGACCAAAACTCATTTTCTAGTGTTGTCACCTCTCAAAGAGCCCTACTTAATTCTTATTTTCTACTTCATTCTGAACTTATTATGTTCTCAGTGATTGACAAGGACAACTAGTCTCTGGTTGTTCTTAAAAACGTTTTTATCCATTTAGAGACCATTATTTTATCTTCCTTCATTAACCAAGAATATATGATAAGTATAATAGAAATGATGAATATTCACTATGGGAGTTTCACAACATGAAAAAATATTAAAAGGTCATATCTTTTGAGGTATCTTGTTCTAAATATTCTTCCGAAGGATTAGATTTTAATGCCTACAATTACTAATTTTTTTTCACTTTTTGGTAGAAACATCCTGAAAAATCCACAATATTTTAATGCTTTTAAAAATGCTATTTCATTAGCATATTTTTTCTTCATAACATGTGTACTGGTCCATGTCAGGTTAGTGCAGAAAATAGTCTGAAAAAAATCTGTTAGACTGGCTTTTCCTCCATTCCATTTTGTATCAAAGACAATAGAGAGCATTACTGGAACTTTTCTAGTGGTCTGATTACTTTGTTTTCTTTTGATAAATTCTGTTGAAATTTTCCTGATGTATATTTTTGTTTTATTTCCTGTGAATTTAAATGTAATTTAACCAGATTATCAATAATAGATCTGGGAGAAGAACTAATGTCATTCCTACATTTTAAAGCATTTCAATTTCATGGCATGAAATAATTTTCTTACAAATTCATCTCTACTGCAGCTCTGCAGAAGTAATTTTTTCTACCACCTACCAGCAACCTTAAGTGAAAAAGATAATGGCATATTTATAACCTCTCAACTATAGTGCCATGTGGAGATTCCTGAGTTAGCTCTCAAAAAGTTGATATTCAGATATGGCCCATTGCAGTGCCTTGCAGAGATACTTGTTTGTGTCTCTGTGGCCACATTAACAATGTGCTTTGCTAGACTAATTAGTTGTACATCTCAGCATGAGTTTTTGGGGGCAGAAGGCAGTGCTGATGTGACTATAGTGCTTCCAGTGATGGCTGTAACTCAGACTCAAATGTCACTACATTTGCAACAAATATATATCATATTGTGGGGCCTTGTGTGATCCAAAACAGTGTACTTTATCTAGGCTAGTTGAACTGCACTGATCTATCTATAACAGATAAAGTACATCATCAAAGAGAAACTGTACAAAGATTTGCAAGACAAATTTTAGAGAATTAGTGTTGCTAAGGCACTCATCTGTAATTGCTTTATAAGGCAGCTTTGGAATGCAAACCACAGCAGGGACTACACGTACCTGTCTGCACAGTACAGATGGTGCTTCAGCAGCTGGATGATGATCAGGGTAGGCAGACAGTCAGTGAAGTCACCCTGGTCAGCTGGAAGCAACAAGCCCATTAGCCATTCCCACTTATCTGTCATGCACTTAGAAAATCCTGTCTGGATTCTAGACCAGAGAAGCCATAAATGTTACATGAACATAGTTATTATAGTATTTTGAACTTGAAAACACTGCATTCAGAGTATTTACACTGAATAGCATTAATTTAATACAGAAAATATCTTTTTCTTTTCTCTGAAATAAACCAAAAGTAATCTATCACTGAAAATAAAGGGAAATGCCAACTTTTATCTAATATTCAAGAGAACACCAGAAGTTGAGTGTGTTGAGTATTTCCTTATATAGATGAACTCTGAAATACTAATGAAATAAATGTCAGATTTAAGAACAACTGAGTCATGCTGCTGACCTTCCTGAACACCATATGACAGCTAGGAAAGGTACAGAATCTGAAACTTAACTCCAGAAAAAACAAAGCAAAATAAAATACATTGAATCAATCCTCTGATCTTCTTATGACCAAAAAATGTGGTGTGGCATATGGTGCTACAAAATAATTTCATTATCACTAATAAGAATTCTCACCTTATTGTACATAGTAGATCTTTATTTGTAGAAGTCCATTTTTTAGTCTCTTGAATATTTTAAAAGAACATTTACATTCCAAACTGTAACAAGGGTATTAAACAGATTTACAGAATCCAAAGTGAAGCACTGAGTAACTGAGTCAAATGTCATGTTCTAAATAATTTTTTCAGGCAATAATAGGAATTGACCTAAGCAATCCTTATCATTTATCCTAGATTGTAATCATCCAACATTAACTCTGCAATATGATAAACAAAGAAATCATGAAGCATTTTGATGAGGACTAGCTGAGCAACCTATGCCTAAAGCAATGCTTATTTTTTCTTATTTCATAGATGGATTTATAATTTAGAATTTTTAGTAATATTTACTTGGTTGTAGTATTGTCATTAGGGTGACTGAAATGCAGTTCCTAAGAACTGGGAGGTAATTTTAATGTTTATGATTTAGTGGTTTCCCTTTTGTACTTGAAATGTCCCAGCCCGAAAATACATACTTTTTTTTTTTTTTAATTGAACTGGATGGGGGTGACAATAATTGTATTCAATTCTTAGGTGTCATTTCATTAAGTTTTATTTTTTGTATTTTCGTGGAACATAAGAAGACCTGATCAGACTGTAGCTGCTCAAACTCAGCAAAAAATGAATGAAGCTCTTTATTTGTAATGGCAACTCTGATCTATCTGACATAACTTTCTTAAAACTTGAAAAAAACATGGAGCAAAAGACATAATGAGCATATTGAAGGAAGTAGTTCAGCTAGAAAAAAAATAATTTTCATATGGAGGAAAAAATGCCATTTTCTGTTTGTAGAAATCTTCCAGTTGGAGATTTGATTGATATATGGATTTTTTTTTTTCTCTTGCATGTATGTTGTTATATAATTAGTCGTGAATTCATTATCTGTGCCTCTAGGGTTTTATTCTGGTGAAGACAGTGGTTTAGGGCCAGGAAACAATTTTTCAGCATCTTGTATTTACCATAAATGAACACTACATTAAAATGAAACTATAATAAACATAATAATTAACAGAACTGAGTCCTAGTGAAGAATGCAAATTCATAGCACTTGTACAAATGTGTATTCCAAGTGAAACAGTGATGATCTTACACATGATGGAGCTTTTTTTCAGATATTTTGTTCATCATGTAGTAAGATGGTGTTTAACTAATACAAGATGTATAATATCAAAGAATGTATATGTTTGCTACCACTCACTTGTTAGAAAAGAGTTTAAATAAATAATAGATTTAAAAGGACCAGGAGCAGAAATACAACCTCATTCAGTGTATTTGTGTCAAATAGAAATGAATACCTTTTTTTTTTTTTAACCACTAATATTTTTTTGTGTTTATGGAGAAATCACTAATTGTTTTATATTTCCATTTGTTTGTACCAAGATTTTTTTATCTTGGTACAAACAGATGGAAATATACAGCAACTATATTGCTCTCTGGTGAAAACCTAAAACCAGATGGGCGTTTTAAATTGAGATCTGTTAGTTATTTCTCTGACAAGGAAGTGTCAGGCTATTTCCTATTCTACTGTGTTCACATTCATGGTTGAATTACAATATGGAAAGAATTACTTCAACTCATAGTACTTTAAAACTTCAGTAGTTTCTTTATTCATCTCTGAAGGTTCTTCTGGGCAAAGCCCTTTACTGGTTGCTTTGAGTGGAAATCATACTGGGCAACTGAACTTCACAAGCAGAATGAACCAGCTGTATCTCCGCTGGTCAACTGATCATGCAACCAGCAAGAAAGGATTCAAGATCCGTTACTCAGGTAACTATTCATGCTTTCTAATGTACTGTTGTCCACCTAGACTTGAAGCCATGACAGCTATTCAGCATCAAATAGAACTTGTAATATAATGTCTGTTTCTCTGTAGATAATTTTTTGTAACGTGTATTTTAAGGATGTGAAATCATTCTATTTTAAGGTAAGCACAGAACTTCTCTCCATTTTGTTCCTGATGTGCCAGAGATCTCCAGGTTAATACTTCTCCAAATAATACTCCTCTCTGCACCTCTTCTCTTGTCTTACCAAATCCACAGAGATGCCTTTGAAATGTAGTGGTAGGGATAACCCTTGGATTTGCACAGAATTACTGAGAAGTGAGAAATTTTGATCCTCAACAGCTGTGCAGTACTTCAGCTGCAATTCGGTATACAGTATACAAGTTTTGCATTTCCTAGAGTTGCAGTTCACAACTCTCATGACTATGTTTTTCTTCTTGTAAAAATAAGATAAAAATTGGGTGGAAAATAAACCCCACATTTCTTCGACAGGCATATGAATCTGGTAACATGAAAATATGTAAGTAGTCTATCTAAATAGTGACAATACATTTGCCTTGTTAATGAAAAACAAAATCGAGAAAAAACATATTGCAGTACTGGATTATGTGTCATGTGTAGACATATTGGCCCTTACTCAGTTTGCAGCTTGTTTATGGTGTTTGCACACATACATCAACAGACACATTGCTACTAAAAGGCTTGGCTTTGGGATCATTTACATGGTGTGAATAGTATGTGTGAGAGAGAAAGGTGGTAATTGCCATCATTAACATTTGCTTCTTCTGTGTTTTGACTTGATTAGCCGTGTGAAGGCTGTGTGTGTTAATTTTGGTGGCTAATAACTGTCAATATAACTGAAGTAGAGAAAGGAATACTAAGGATGTTGTAGCAGAACATTCCATGAAGCATCAGGTATCTCCCATTTAGTCATGATAAATGTTCTTAGGAAGACAGTTTTTGGGAAGTTCACTTCTTTTCTGTACCATGAATGTTCTGCCTGTCTAATTTCCAGAAAGTTTCTCTTGTTACTGAAACATAAGATCAGGGCTCAGCTCAGAGCACAGTTATGATTGTTTGGGGGATTTAGGAACTAAGCAGAAACTGTTAGAGGTTCAGGAAAAAAAAAAACCAACAGTAAAAGCATTATCTTCACCTGCACCTTCAGATAATTACTATAGACAAACTGAAGCTGAGGCATGGGGAAAAGAAAGTTATTTTCAAGCATACTGGAGACTAATTTAGTTTTTCACAGTAAAAAAGCAATTGCAGGACTTTAATAGACAGATTGAGAGTGTGCAAGGGGGAACAAAGAGAACCTGTCACATCATAGCCCTCAAATGTGTGGCAGTGAAAGGAGTGGGCTTTCATTCATTAATTCAAAGTGAGGGAGCAATATCAGGGTTACCTGAATAGACTTCATGTGAAGATTTTGGGCTGTAAGTATCAAGTTATTAAGGAGACTTAATTTTGAGGAATGGCAATATATTTTGTACATTTGCATGCACACAAAACACGTTTTGCAGTACAGTAGAAGTGGTGTCTAATTGCTAGGCTTAAGTCATCAATTATTATGGCACTAGCTATGACTAACAATAAAATTGGGGGACTGGAGACAGAGATGCAATCTATATGGCTGTGCTTTAGGAACAAATAACAGTTTAGCTTTTTCCGCTTCACTAACAGTCAGTGCCTGCATTTTTCTCTAAAGTTCTGTCCATTTTACATGAGATTCAATGGAAATAATCAGCATGAAAGAAGAGTAACAGTGAGCGGCAGCATAAACAATTGGATTTGAATCCTAATGAGGGAGAGCAGCATCATGAAAGTAGGAAAAATACAAGATCCCAAAAAGGCTATTGATACTGTAGCAGCTGTGACTGAGCCAGCATGCTTCCTCATGATGAAGAACCTATTGAAATGAATTACTGCCCTCCCTTAACCTTTCCCTTCTTCTCCAGCTATGCCGGTGCTCAAAATATTTTAAATTGTGTTTTTGTCACAGCTAGCTTTCACTTGTAGTTACAACTTTTATTCGCTATTAAAAAGTGCTAGCATTGTGGGAAGGCTTTATATTTTCTTTAGCATGCAACCTTAATTGTGTAAGCTGTTTGCTTAATATTAACAGTATGTTTTGTATCATGTGGTATAAGATTTTTTGCTAAATCTCAGTGGAAGAAAGCTGAGGCAGACATGTATTCTTTTAAGGGCTTTGACATATTACAGAGGCACTAGCATAGATTTTAGCCTAAATTATAAATTTCCTAACTACGCTAATGCCTAGATATTAAATGATCTCTTTGTTAATCTACAGAGTGTCTGCATAGCATCCCTAATAATTTGTAACCCTGCATGCACACTCCTACCCAAGCAAGCTAGAGTAAAAGCATGACTAAGAAGAGGTAGATGATTCTCTTTTTTTGTAATTGGTAGAAGGAATGGAAGTGCACTACAGTACCTGGCATATCTGCTGGAGGCAGAAGACTTGGGAACCAGATGGGAACTTCATTTGCTACTTTTCAAATTGACTTGCCACTCTAACATTTACAGGCTTTTTTTAACTTTTGGTTATTCATTCAAAAGTAAGTAAGTCAAGTGATTGCATATCTAATTTGTAATTTCCTGGCAATACCACTATTTTTCCTTATGCCTCAGGTTTAAGTGGCCAGGTTTTTGTAGCAGGGTGGCTACAAGTATGGCTTCTGTGAGAAGCTTCCAGGAACCTCCCCCATGTCCAAAATAACCAGGTCCAGCCGGTTCCAAGATGAACCTGCAACTGGCCATGGATGCTGGTAGTGCCTCTACAGTAACACACTTTAAAAACAATAAAAATATACTCAGCAGCAGCTAGAAGGAGTGAGACTACATGAGGGTGGTAACTCTGCATAGACCAAGTCAGTGAAGGAGGAGTGGAGGAGGTGCTCCAGGCACCAAAGCTGAGTTTCCCTGCAGCCTGTATTGCTCTTTAACCCTAGCTCACCACTGAGGCCCACCCATCTGCTTGCTCATTCCCCCCACAGCAAGATTTAGGATGGAGTAGAGAATCAGAAGAATAAAAATGTGAAAACCTGTGGGATGAGATAAACAGGTAAAGTTTAACAGGTAAAACAAAGCTGCAGATGCAATCAAATCAAAATAAGGAATTTATTCACTACTTCCCATTGACAGGTGTTTAGCTATCTCCAGGAGAGCAGGGCTCCACCAGTCTTAATGGTGACTTGAACATAACTTGCAACATTGGTCCTTCCTTCTTCTTATCACAGCTTTTATTGTTGAGCATGACGCCATATTTTATGGACTATCTCTTTGGTCAGTCAGCATCAGCTGTCCCATCTGTGTACCCTCCCAAGCCCCTGTGGATCCCCAGCCTCCTTGCAGGTGGGATGGTGTGAGAAGCAGAAAAGGCCTTGACTCAGTATAAGCCTTGCTCAACAGTGACATCCCTGTATTATCAACACTGTTTTTATCCTAAATCCACAACACAGCCTTACATTAAAGCCTTTGAAGAAATTAAGTCTATCCTAGACAAACCAGCATACCTGGGAAAAGAGGAGGGGAAGGCAGGGCAGAGGCTGTTCACAATTTAGTTTGATTTCTCATTATCTTACTCTGATCTGATTTGTAAAAAAATAAATTAATTTCCCCAAGTCAAGTCTGTTGCCTATGACAGTAACAGCCAAATGATCTCTCCCTGCCCCTGTCTCAGCCCACAAGCCTTTTCTTATATTTCCTCTCCCCTGTGCAGCTGAGAAGGGGAGCAATTCAGTGGTTTTGGTGCTCATCTGGCATCCATCCAGGGTCAACCCAGCACACTTTTATTATGTTCTTTTAACCTCATATGTAATTGCAAGAAGCTTTATTCTTTACCATTCTTTTCTTGTTATTTTTTAAGCTTTGGACATGTTAAACAAATGTTCCTACTGCCTCTATTTCAATTGANAGTATAAGCCTTGCTCAACAGTGACATCCCTGTATTATCAACACTGTTCTATCCTAAATCCACAACACAGCCTTACATTAAAGCCTTTGAAGAAATTAAGTCTATCCTAGACAAACCAGCATACCTGGGAAAAGAGGAGGGGAAGGCAGGGCAGAGGCTGTTCACAATTTAGTTTGATTTCTCATTATCTTACTCTGATCTGATTTGTAAAAAAATAAATTAATTTCCCCAAATCAAGTCTGTTGCCTATGGCAGTAACAGCCAAATGATCTCCCCCTGTCTCAGCCCACAAGCCTTTTCTTATATTTCCTCTCCCCTGTGCAGCTGAGAAGGGGAGCAATTCAGTGGTTTTGGTGCTCATCTGGCATCCATCCAGGGTCAACCCAGCACACTTTTATTATGTTCTTTTAACCTCATATGTAATTGCAAGAAGCTTTATTCTTTACCATTCTTTTCTTGTTATTTTTTAAGCTTTGGACATGTTAAACAAATGTTCCTACTGCCTCTATTTCAATTGAATATAAAAGAATATTGATTGGTTTGTCTTTACATTTTCCAGTAGATAGTTAGAATTGACAAGGGAACTGTGTGAAGAAGTTCATCCGACCCTGTATAATTGTTTCTTCTCCAATTTGTAAACTTTTAGGTGGTGATTTGCACAGCGGGAAGGTCACAGCAGAGGTTTATACAGTCCTGTGAATCACAAAAAATATCCTGGATGATTTATAAATACTGAACCACCAGTAAGAACAGTTTTCATATAAATAGCAGGTTATTTAGTCAGATATTTAGTTTTGGAGGGGGCAGACATTCACAGTTACATCTCTAAAGAGGGAATAGGCCTTTGAAAATTTATCTTGTCTTTTCATATTGTTTATTTGTTGGATTTAAAATAAAATACAAAAGAAAAAGAATGACAGCCTGATTCCTTTTTGTTGCTTGGTTGAGTATTGTTCTCCATTCTGATTCTGTATATTTTAAAGTAAAAGGTAACATATGGAATGGATGGTCTATTAATTAAGGAAATGGCTTAGTAATAAGAAAATATATATTTTGTTTTCTTATGTGACCTTACCTACTTACTGTAGGCAGTGTCCAACTTCTTATCTATAAAGTGAGTATGACAGCAGCCCTCTATTACAGTGGATATTTAAGGAATAGCAGCACAAAAGAATAGCAGCACAAAGACATATGACAAAGAGAATAAAATATCCAAAAGAGAAAGTTATATGGCAGGAGTATGCTAAGGTGTGACTTGTTATTTCTCAACATAAAATCTAGCATGTAAGATAAACAAAGCACTGAAGGAAATTTTTTTCGTTTATTTAAAATGTGAAACATAGTGCTGTTTCTGTGAACACTTACAAATACCTTAATCATATTAGTTTTTGACTACTGATTAAAGATACTGTTGGGAAATCAAGTCCTTTGCTAAGGTAAGTTCTTTGATAAAATTTTGTAGATTCCTTGTAGAGAGTGAGTTCTACAAAATCATCTGGTAGGATTGAAAATGGAGTTGAAAAGAACTTTAATTTTTAATTGGGAGTCATTTAATTGAACTTCCCTGAGACATAGTGTCTCAAACAGCAAAAAAAAACCCCACCAAAACCTCAGTGTAAATTTTTAAACATTCCAGCTACTAAGAGAATATACTTTGTTAAAGAAGAGTGTGGTTCTGCATGCAAGATCAGTGTTTAAATGTGTTGCTGTCCACTCATCTGTTGACTAGTGATATGCGATTTAGCTGGCAGCTATTATCCTGCTAGTATACAGTGGCAAAAGTTCTGACATAAAGTGAGCTGAATGTTTTGATTATAAGTGAGCTGAAAATGATCAGCATGTTGCCTTACAAAATAAACTGTTTTCTAAGAAGTCTTGAAATAATGTGGGCAATATGCCATTTGGAAAACTAAATTAAATCTGTAACTGTTAAGGTGTATATATCTATATCTATATACCTACTTCAGCCACTGGAACACTCATAGAAGTTTATCACATTTTGTGGCAAAACACTGTCATTCCTAGATGAGAGCACTCCTGTGTCATTACACATATTTCAGCTGAGCCTCATGAGATTCCAGGACAGACTCCCCTCAGAAACTGGCTGGGAGAAAACCAGCATTTTATCACAGTGGTCCCTGACACAAAGCTACAGTATTTTATGAGTTCGCTTTATGGATTTCTACTTAAGCCCAAAATTTTCACTCAACTTACAGTATCTGTAGATTTCAGTCTGTCATTTTTCAAGCATTTGCTTACACTTCAGGTCTTAAGGTATTTATTTATTGCTTTGTGTGTGGTTCTTCTCTTAATATGTCATTTCCTGATCCTAGAATTTGTTATGTGTGTTTCATCCTGGGCTCTGAAGGGAGTTCAGTTGAAAGAACAGATTAAAAATTACTGAGATATAGATTAATAAGGGAATTTTATGTAGATTTATCACTATTCATTTACTGTATGAAAAAGTATATCTTTCAGGATTGTAAAAATAAAAATCCACTTTCAGAATTTTTAGATAATTTGCTTACAATGTTTTTCTTCTTTTCCTGTTATAAATAGCTTAAACATAATACACTGCCTTTCCTATACATACCAGGCTGCCTTGGAAGCAAAAAATACTATAGTTTTAGTGGGACTTTTACATAGATGTGGATTCCAGGCACTGCTTGCCTGTAACCTTGTTCCTGGCTTCTGACTTGCTACCAGCCTCCTGCTACTACTTTAAAATGTCAGTAACAAGAATTTCTGTAAGACTGGAAGATAGGTCTGATCTATGATAAATAAATGTTTTAAACATAAGTTATCCAAACATAAATGGTTTACATTGCAAAATGCATGTTATGTGTTTCAGAAACACTCTTAACTGTCGTGAAAGTGTAAACTTTGATATTCTGGGAGCACAGCCCCTTTCTGATATATGGGATCCTTTCTGCACTGCTATCTGGTGAACTTTACATTGTACTTCAAGGAATCCACCTCACTTCATGTAGTCCCATTCATCATACCTTTTTTGTCCCAAATCTTATACTCATTATGGTCAAAAATACCTCTGCCAAGACAGTCTAGCTGCACTCCTCAACCCTTCTTTCTGATTTCCACCCTTTTTCCACGCCTCTCTACAGATCACAGACTACTTTTAGTGGTAGAAAACATAGACTTTTCTTTATCCAGATTTTATATTTCTTTCCCACCTATCTTACCATCTTAGTTTCTTTTGCTTCCTCTTTCCAGACTCTCCTAATTTATCCTCCTCCTTTCTTTCTTCTGCCCCTGATCTTCTCTTTCTTTGTCTCCCACTTGTCAATTTCAGTTCATTTTATTAATTTTTCTTTCCAGTTTCTTTCCCTGAATCATATTTCACTCTGAACACAATCTCAGTCTCTGATGCATTAATCCTTTTGGTGCCACTTCTAATGGCTAACCAAGTCCTTCTCTTTCTCTCATTTTCATCACTTTCCAGTCCCTGCCTTCCTGTTTCTCATCTCCTTGCACAATCTGTCATGGCTGTTCTTCCCCATGGCTCTTAAATCAGCACCTTTATGTCAATTATATTTTCTCTCTTTTCACCAGTTATAATCTCCCTACCCTGTCAAACACATCTCATAATTTTATATTTACACTCCAACGTGTGCCTTTAACTTTCACAGTGGCAGATGACCACAAAGCTTTGCGAAGACATCTTGGTTCCCAGATCTCCTCTTCCCTGTTTCCTACAGGTCCATGAAGCCGGTGCAAATCACTCACCTTGGGTTGTCAGGGAATGTAAACATTAGTAACAGTAGGTTGAAGAGATGGTTGAAAGCAGAAAATATACAGGACTCATCTGGGAAAGGAGGATATAGTTTTCTGTAGAATATCTTCAACAATAAACTTTAAGAGTTAGGTATATTCAAAGGGATGTTGAAGTAAATTCTGAGTGATATTGCTATTTTGTCTTCCTTCTTGTTTTCTTCTACAAATTTCTTAGTTGAAAGATTTTTTTTTGCTTGACTCTTTTCTGAACACTGCTTGATTCACTGGACAGCTTAAACCATGCTTTTGGGCTCAAGGCATTATTAATTGTTAAAATGTAGGCAAAAATTATGACTGGTAGATTTCCCATTTGGCTCCTGAGGAAATTTCCAGTATTTTGAAATTATTCTGTGTAATTCAGCAGCCTGAATGTCCCACATTTCATGCCATTTTAAAGCTTCTCTCTCTGGATGGTCATATATATTTATTGTTGTAATTAGCCACAGCTAAAACATGGCAATAAATACCCTGGCAATCAGAACATGGAGTTTAACCTGTTATGTTAAAAGTCATATTATGCATAAAAAACCCTATTCTTTTATGTCTAGCTAAGAATTTACTGTCAGAATAACAATGTTAGCAGTTTAATAATAGAATTACTAGTCCAGATTAAATGGTTCTAGGAGTAAATGGAAAAAAGGAGACATGAAATGTACTGTACAGAAAAACAGTATGGTTAGAATTGTTCTACAGTATAACTGGGCTACAGAAAAATATTTTATGTCTAAAAGTGCAGTACTGATGTAATAAATTTGGAGATTTTTCTGAATTGCATATTTTATTTATAACTCACTTCATCTTTTCTGAAGATCTGGGTTATTTAAAATTTAATAACACTTAAGAGGTTACTGGAGCTGATTTTAGACATCTTAACCTGCTTGTTTTGCAATAACAATCTTATTTATTCTTCAGTATGTTGAAAGGAAAATTAAAGCCATGTTTATTGTGGTATTTTAAATGTTAAGTCCCCTTTTTAAAGAGAAATTTGATAATTAATGTAATTTAAGCAGGCAAGTGAATATCACCAGGCTTATGAAGGAAACAGAACATGGCCCCAAACAATTATTTTACTGGACCATCTTGGCTTACTAATTTTCATTCTGGTTTTAATTTTTTCCTTTAT
This sequence comes from Alaudala cheleensis, assembly GCA_013398995.1. Classification (NCBI taxonomy): domain Eukaryota; kingdom Metazoa; phylum Chordata; class Aves; order Passeriformes; family Alaudidae; genus Alaudala; species Alaudala cheleensis. Next base: position 76,281 of record VWYE01020557.1, read on the forward strand.
GATTTCATGTTTTTTTTCAAATAATCCCCAAGTGAAAGAATGGACAGAAATAATATTTTGAGTAGAAATAATGTTGCTTATTTGAGAACTATGTAATATAATTCCAACAGATGATATTTTTCAGTATCTTTGATGTTGGACTTAGCTTTACAGCTTATGTTGGGTGTTCTTACTTAGAAATATTGACTTTGATATTCTGCATCCAAATTTAGACATTTAAAGGGAGCATTTCAGTTAGGAATATAATCAACTCTATATTCTCTGTCAATGAACAAAATTTTTCTTTAGGTGGTAATTGATACCATAGGTGCACTGTAAGGTGACAAAACATACATTGAAGATAAAAAATAAAAATAAATCTAAATACTGAAAGCTACATACCAAAACCTGTCATTATGAATTAGTGAAAACACAACAAAACTTCCACTGGATAATTGTCTACAGAAGGTAAAATGAATATCACCCTATACCTGAGACACATTTCAGTATGACAGAGGGAGTATTCCAGCAGTAGTTACAGTCTCAGTCTCATTGGTATTGACATTTAGTTCTCAGCTCAACAGTGTCTTCCCTGTGAAAAATGCTGATGGGCTGATTTCCGTGGTGGATGTTCAGTCAGGTTTCTTTTCAGCAAGTCATGGTGCTGCCATGCTACTTCTGAAAAGATAATCTCAGTAAACTTGACATGGTGCATACCTGCTTCAAATACACAGTGACTTGTACATCAGCATGGAGGCCAGGCAGTTTTTTTCATATTGCTTTTCTCCTGTGATAAATGTTTGCATTCTGCAAACAGATTCGCATTAACTCTGCATATAGCATGTCAAGCTATACTGTACTTCTGCTTGATCTTGGCCAGCTCAGGTATCCATATTCCATCCTTACAGACAAATACTGCAATCTGATTTTTAAAATGGTCTTTATTACTCACTTTTTGACACAAAAAAATTATGCTTCTTTTACTTACTCAGCACATATCCAAAAACTCCCATTTGTATGTCACAGGTCCTTGAGGATCATTCTAGTAATGAAAACCCCTCTGCAAAAAATACTAGTAGAGTAATGATTAAAATTTAGCAAGGTTAACTTCCATTTCAAAACTCAAACAGGTGCATTCTGTCTTATTTCATATGTAGTGTAAACTCAACATTTAAGAAGTTGCAGTCAGTTAAGTTACATTATTTTCATAAAAATTATTATAATTTTGTACATCTTTGAGAGAAGATGTACAAAAAATCAGCTGCATTTTGATCTGAAAGAAATGCAACTGAAGAATCAGTGCATTATTATTTGTCTAATACATTTTTAAACATATTTGACAAAATGTTTAAATTTTGGCATACATGTCTAAGTGCAAGAAATTTTTATTAAAGCTGTTTATAATTGGTTTTCTATATTGTGTAGATCTAAGAATAATTTTATATTTAGAAAGTAATCAGATTTGAAGTAGAATGTTTTTTAAGTGAGCAAACTTATTGAACATTCTCTACGCTTCATGATTGTAGCTTCCTTATGTGCTTTAGTATGAACTGGTTTTGATTATAAATCTTGGTTTTGAACTTCATGATGTTTCTTTATAAGTAGTCTGAATCTTCACTGAGGATTCCAGAAGTACTGTGAAGGTTTCAGTGTAGATTTTAGTGTCATTCCAAGTTTGTATATGTCATAAATAATCTTCATTTTTAAGAGCATATTATTTGTTTTTAACAATGTCAATTTCTTTGGTTTTTTTAGCTCCTTATTGCAGTTTAAACCCTACCTTGAGGAATGGTGGAATTATAAATAAAACAGGTGGTCCTGCTGGCAGCAAAGTTCGCTATTACTGCAAACCCGGCTACAGAATGATCGGCCACAACAACGCGACGTGCAGGCGCCACCAGAACGGCATGTACCAGTGGGACTCTCCTGTGCCCATCTGCCATGGTAAGACAGTGCTTTCCTCTTGAGTAGGCTCTGTGCTTTCATTGTCAGGATATTCCACAAAGCAAAGATGCAGCGTTGTCAGTACTGCTGTATGCCAGGAGAGATGCCCCATCATGGCCTGATCCAAACACATACTGACTTGTGTATTCCTTGTGTGCAGAGTTAAAGTATTAAGAACTATTCGTTTTGTTTGTTTGTTTGTTTGTGAAAAATACATTTTCAGTACTTTTTTCTTTAGTAATATACGTACCTATAAACAGACCACAGGTCATGACATTGTATTACTGATCATTTTAAAAAAGTCAGTTGTTAAAAGGGTTTACTTTATTATTTTAGAAATCACTTTTGTAACCTGTGCTTTAAAGACATAATTTTAAGCTTATTTTCTCTCTTGTTTTTCTATTTTTGGGTTTTTGGGGGTTTTGTTTGTTTGTTTGTTTGTTTTATTTTTACAATCCTGAAGTGGAACCAGGGTCTACTTTAGCTTGCTGGTTCTGTTAGCAGTCGTTCCTGTTTGTCATATGTACATGTCCCATCCCTGGAAGTGTTTCAGACCAGGCTGGATGAGACTGTGAGCAGCCTGGTCTAGTGCCCATGACAGGGGTTTGGAACCACATGAGATGTAATGTCTCTTCCAACCCAAACTATTCTGTGATTCTGTGATAATATCAGGGACCTAGGGAAGAGGAAGAAGGCTGCAAATTGTATCCATGTCGTATATGGCCTATTCTAGAAGCATGTGTCTGCTTCTAGTCTGCTTTATTTATAGAATGAAATTAAAGTAGTATTCATGTTTAAGAATGATTAATTAAAATTGCATTTACTTGTTCTCAACTTTGTAAGACATTGACATTAGTTTTTATTTCTTCTTCAAGAAAATATTTTGCTTGATATTCCATCTCAGTGATGGTTCAGATATTTCTAAAAAGACCATAAGATGGAAGTTTGAAACTTCTATTTAGTGAATGACAAAAAAAAAAAAAAAAGCAACAACACACACACACACACACACACAAAAACAGCTGAGATTTTTTCAGATGTTGAAAATGGGCTATTTGTAAGAAAAATAACAAGCTGCAGAAATTTGGCTCTAGCTGAAGATCTTGACGGAATAGGGTTCCTATGTTTTATACAGGGTAATTTGGTAGCGAAATGTTTCTCTTGGATGAACATTTTCCTGCTCATCTAGAGAAGGGCCATCTGGCTATACTGCTACCAGTCCAGGGAGAAACTCAGACTGTCAGTGTGCCACACACAGGACCTGTGTATCTGTGCTTCCAGAGTCCAGGATGTCTTCTAATCTCATATGTTACCATGCTATATGGTATAATGTCACATATAAGATATATATTATTTGATACGGCGTGTGATTCTGTTTGATATTCCTGAAGTTCACTAAATCATGAGAGAATCTGTGTGTGATCCAGATTTGAGGTAAATTTAGGGACAAATGCTGCTTTTGGACTTAATTGAGCTGCATTTTAGGTGCTGTTTCTGGTGCTGGCATCAAAACAGAAAATTCAGACACTTTGCACTAAAGAACCTGGAATAATTAATAGGTCTACATCTTGGGATCAGCAAAGTGGAGGATAAAATTCTGTTGCAGATTAAAACAAAATGTCAACATCTGTACACGGGATAAAGTTTTGATTCATTTGCTTAAACATGGATGTCTAGTGTCATTTTCAGTGTTCTAAGGTGTTTTGCTTCTCCTCCATCCACTAGTAAAGAAAGGTACAAACTCATGTTAAAAGCACTAGGCTTGCAGGATGTCTTGGAGGCCTAAGAATCTCAGTTAGAACAATGCAAAAAGAAATCAAGCCCCATCTGCCTAGACTGTTGTATTTGATCTGGTCAATACTCTAACTGAAACCTGGGCAGCTCTCTTGCTGGCTAGCTGGCAGGTGTCTTTTTCAAAAGGTACTGAAATTCTGGTGTGGTAATCTGGACTCAGTTACTTTAAGCATGTGAGGATAGAAACAGTATTCTGTGTGTACCTGTTAGACTGGGGGAGTTGGGGCCATAAATTTAAGGAGGCCCTATATTATACTTTTCTCCAGAATTTAAGATCTTGTAATTCCTCAGCTGTTAGAAATTGTATGTAAATGTATCCCTCAGTGTTCCACTGCTTTTTTATCCAGACAATATTAGCTTTCTACTAATACTTCCATTATTGTTCAAATAACAGAGTTCTGTATAAAGAAAAATGATCCCGCACTTAAAACTTCTTAAATACTTATCTTTTTTTCATATTTTCTCTCTTTTTTTTAGGACAGTCAAATGTTAAGAGTTTTCTTTTACATTTTTAGTTTTTACATTTTATGTATACAACTTTCTGTTCACAATGGCACAGAAAGTGTTTCAAATTTGCCATTCTAACCTTGAAAATTATGTCCAAACTTAATGAGGTGCATGAATGGAGAAAAAAGTTCTGTAAACAGTTTAACAAAAATGTCCCCACTTTTAAGGACAAAATGGAATAATTCACAGAAAGGAGAAGGGAAAATGTACAGATGTGTGCAGGACCTGAAATAACATTGCAGGACTTGATAGTGGATAACCAGGGGTGAAAGAGCCTCAGAAAGAATAGATTCTGAACAGAACTTAGGAGGACTCAAGAAAATTGTAAAATACTTCAGACACTGTGTCTGCCCTTATTTTATCACTATGTTCAAGAAGGAGCTTTGGAATTTGTACATAATGTCATCAATATATGTGGGCATGTAGATTTCTGTAAACAATGGGAGAAAAGAATATTTGAGAGATAAGTTGTTTAATTTTACTATAAATTTCTTATAAATGTAGGATTCCTCATTTTCATATATAACTTTACAACTCCGGCACAATCATTCCAACTTGTATGTCTGAGTGAGGAATGTGTTTTTCAAAACTCTGAAATGAAGAGCATATTTCAAAATTTGTTTAGTACCTGTTAACATAATGCATTATCTTTGAAAATTAATTAAAATTACAGATTTGGTAAAGCTCATGGATTTCATTATAGAATCTTTCTAAATCAAAATGCTTTTGATTAGTTCAGAAATTTCTGTAAAACCAGTCCTGCAGGGTTACATTTATAATTAATAACTTGAATGTGTCAGAATTAATTTTTGAAATCAAGTTTGATCATATTATCAAAAAGGGTAATTATTTTTCCATATCTATTACAAAAGCGTCTAATTTGAATATGAAAACATCTAATATGAGTTAATCTGATAGGGTCAGAAGATATTTTTCAATTCCAGTCTTCTCAAATGCAAATGTGTGTAATAATGTCCTGAATGCTGTATAAAGAACTTGACTCCTATCTAGGAAATTAGAACTTACTGTTACTGCTTTTATTTCATTTGGGAAGCGAAAAGAACAACATGACTCATGCTACATTCAAAAGAGATATGGAGAAAAAATAACAATTCTTATATAATAACAGCAAGTGGCTTCTGAGAGGAAATAGTAAGGCCCCAGTAATGGTACTGGCAATGACATTTGTCAGCCAGTGATTAGCTCATTATGGATTACCATGCTGGGGGAGAGTAGGAAGAGAAGACTGAGGCTGGGGATGAAGAGATGATAAGAGAAAATATAAGAAAAGCTTGGCAAGAGGAGCAGTTAGAGTGAAAAACTGAAAGCAGATTGTGAAGGTCAGTATGGCTCAGCAGTGCTGGGCTGTTGGAGTCTGGAGGCTGAGACATGGTACCAGTGGGAATGTAACAGAGTGGCCGTGTTCCTCTGGCAGGCATGAGCAAATGCCCCTCTTTATCCCACCTGTTTTCCTATACAGGACTAAGCTTTTGACTTCTGTTCTTCCTGATTTCTCCTGCACATTCTTAAAAGAGCTAAAAATAACTTTAAAGAGCCTTTAAAAACCCTTGGCAGCCCTTCACCATGTGAGTTACTTCCTAGTAGGTTTATAAAAGAAAACTGGAGGTACCTACTTTAAGGAAGTTCTCATGTGAATTGTAAGTACTTGGAAAGGCTCAATATCTATGACAGAATCCTGATACAAATACAGCTGGTGCCAACAGTTCCTGCTTAAAATGCTGATTCCAGGTACTGTCATTGTGCTTAGCCCTGTGCTTGAAGTGTATAGATGTACATTGTGGAGCTAGAGATCTTTGTACTTTTTGCTGTACTGAACAAAGATTATTCCAGGACCATGGCTCTGTTCCATGTCTGCTGTGGGAGAGTGGGCTTGAAAATTCCTGTTTATAGTTTACACAAGACCTATGACTCTGAGGCCACCAAACTATTTGATCATAAAATTAGGTGTTCTGTGTTTTTGGGCATGGAGTTAAGCTTAGGCCTTTTATCTTTTTGGTAAATGTTACTATCCAAAAATGTTCCTCTTAGCATACAGTCTTAAAAATGTGAGGTAAGTAGCAAATTAAAACCACCAATTTTCAGCTATCTCTTATAAACCAATGACAATATTTCAGAATATAAAACAATAAGTGTATTACTCTAGACTAAAAAAGATCCCAGAAATTTAAGGAGAAACCTGGCAGCAATCTTTTAATAAGCAAAGAGTAGGTCCAAAGATGAATGAAATAATTAATCTGTGTTCTTTCTAGATAGAGGAATTACTGCTAACTTTACTTTAACAGGATCCTAAGGCAGTTTTTCCTTTATTTTTTTTATTATTTTCTCAGAGAGGCTAATGAAATACTGGAATAGATTGCCTGTGGAGAGTGTGACATTTTTATCATTGGAGGTCTTTCAAGAACAAATTAGATCAAGACTGGTCAAGCATAATTTTGACTTGTGATAGGAGAATATGAGATGACCACTCATAATCGTTGTGGTTTTTGCGTTTTTTTATACCCCGATCCTGTTTTCACTTTCCTTTTTATTTTTGTATGTATCCAAGTCTGAGAATTGTCAATGCTCTCTCTGATGTTTCCAATTGGATATCATACACATAAGCCACTGAGAATATTTTTGTTTTGAATCCTGCTTTTAGGGACTTCTCGGTTTCTAACTTCAATTTTTGGGTATTTAAATGCTTTTTCCACCACTGTGTTCAATGCCAGAAATAGGTCACTTAATAATGAATGCTTGTGGATTAACTTTAGGGATTTTCCAGCATATGGAAAATGCTCAATGTCTGACTGTAATGCACTCCCCAACTTCATTTCTATACACAATGAAATTGCATACTTTGAAGATAAATAATATATAAGTATCTTACTGGAATACTGGTGTAGAGATACTTTAAAAGACGGCCATAAACTTAAATTTACTGGTTTTAACAAGAAATAAATGCAAGTAAAACATGGAACATGAAAGAACAACTAAAACTACATCTCAGTTTCTAGGTAAAAGAAACTTTTCCCCCTACACTGGAAGAAGTATATTTTTCTGTTATGCAAGATAATACATACAGTGAAGGTTGACTTATATTTTTATCACTGTGAATGCACATCTCCCAGCTGGAACCTGTCCATTTCATCTAATCCTTGACCTAAGAAAAATGCTGACAATTCCTCAAGTCAGAAGATTTTCTCACACCCTTTTTAATTGCTTAACAATCATGAAGCCACTAGCTTCAAAATACTTGGCTGTGGCACTGTAGTATCATTGTTTCCACTGTCCAAAGACAAGATGACATTTTAGTCAGTTTGGTTCAGCTTACTTTACTTTAAATTTCAAAGTACTGGCTATTTAGTGAAACTCTCCTTGCTGATATGCTTTAACACTGGTGCTGTAAAAGTCTTTAGCAGCCTTGATAAATTTGTAGCAACAGGAATGTTTCGTTCTACTCCAGGCTCTGGGAGACAAGCACACAAAAAATATACAGATACAACTCCAACTGGAACAGTGCCAGAATGCCCAAACTGCTTTGATGATAAAGCAGCAGTGAGAAAATCCTGACAATTTAGCAGTACAAGATATAGAAACAAGTAGGGAAATAAGGGACACTGTTAGGCTGAGGTACACTCTGAGGATAAAAGTGCTGAAGTGTGACAGGTCAGCATAGGTTTTGAGGTTCTTTAGTGTACTGGACATTGCATCAGACCTGACATAACTGAGAGGCCCACCTGTGTGTGAGCAGGCATTTTACATTTTTTATTCCTTAAAATACCTTGCACATAAGAGCTATTCAGTCCTGAACTTTTCAGTGTGTCTCTAGAAAGGTTATTGCTAAAGGTGAAGAACAAATGCTGACAGAATTATTAGCTTCTTCCATGAACTAAACCAACCCAGATTGGTTTGCTGACTTTTTTTTTGTTTTGTTTTGTTTTCAAATGGCATAATAAAGGCTTCTTGTTTCCTAAGGTATTTGAAGTTATTTCCTGTTTGGGGTATTTAGAGGGAAATAAAATAATGTTCACCTAAATATGCAGATGGGCACATACATGGGATGGGTGGATAGACTCATAGTTTTGAGTTTTGGTTTTATACAATTAAATGAATGCACACTTAAAAAAGAGATTGTTTTTATATGAGAAAGGAGACCCGAAAAGACTGACAAGAATTTAAATCTTAACCAAAAGCATTCAGACACATTGTCACAAGTCAGAAGAGAACTGTAAGGCATGGTAGGACAAGTGGCATAGTGCAAGAAATTAGGAACACTGAAATCTTTCACAGTAACCATGGCTTTTTTAAATGCACTGGCATTTTTATGAAGTACTAAAGTAGGGTGTGAGTTTTCAATTCAGCATGCAGACAAACTTTTTGCAAGCACTGCTTGCCTGACACAAGATAAGAGTTGGTTCTAGTTGTAGATAAAGGGTTCAGCTGATCTTTAGGGAATATAGAGCATTTAACCAGATACACCTATGCTGACTGTGTTGAGTTCACCAGAGACCTAAAAAACTACTGCTCCTGCTGCAGTCACCTTGTGGAGAATGACTTCTAATATATACACTGGCTCCCAGAAGCTGCAGAGCTTGCTTTATCCTTCCCCTTCTCCCCTTTCTCTAATATGATTCAGAGCAGTTAAAAATCGTCTTCCAGAACCCCTTCCTGATTCTCTCTACCTTTTCTGTGCCAATACTACTCATTCCACTGGCAGGAGGTTCAGCCCCTGCCCACTGATGGCAAAATACTCCATTTGATAAGAGAAGAACAGTTCTGGTTAGGATACAAAAAGTGCCAAGAAGTTGTGTTACAAAGGAGACAGCTTATATTGGAACATTCCTATAGTTCTGCTTCTGTTAGCAATATGACAAATTCCAGATGGAAGGAACAGCAGAAATGAACTCATCATTCATCATTTAGTAGTGGTTATATCTCCTCATTGTAATCATATGCAAAATACTGTGTTGCATTTAATTTAAATTCATCAAATGTGACAACTTGGAAACACTGAAAACAATTTAAGAGTTGTGTTTATGGTACCATGATGATGTGTTCTGAAATTAATATTTTACATTGAATTGGGTAAATAGTGATAAAAACTAGATTTCTTTTTTAAAAAAATACTTATCTTCACCACTGAAACCGATTTCAGACAAACACTGTGATTACTTCTTTTGAAATTTATTTTTATTTAAAATATTAAAATATTGAATTGCTTCTTACGATTGACTGCATGCAAGGAAAAAATACTTTCATTTGTAAAACTTTACTTTTTATTGGTAACTATTTAAAAATGAAAGCGTCGAAGCTGATATTTATTCAGTGTATTTACTACAGAGCAGTAAACTGGATGCTAAAGTCAGAGTAGCTTGTGATTCTGTACACACATACACATATTGGTTTATATAAACTCATGAAATAGATTAATTGTAATAATTTGATAGGTAGTCTGCTCCAAGTTACATTTTGCAGAAAGTAAAATCCTTTCAGAGACTATAATATGACTTTCCCTTCAGAAGAGCTGAGGGGCAAAAAAAATTTTTACCAGCTTTAGTGACTTATTAAAGGATCTAGAATTAATATCCATACATTAATAACTACTAAAATAAGCATGGTATTAAAAGACATAAAAAAAAAATATTGTCAAAAGCAAGGGACCTGAGAAGTGTAGATGACAGAAGGCAATCTTAACTGGGAGACCTTTCCTAAAAGTGACTGAAATAGACATTTTTTAGTTTCACTCTGCCTGAAAAATGTATATTATGGGATACTGTTAAAGGAACTCTGGCTGCAAAAATTATACATAAACCTAAAAAACCATCCTAGATGCTCCTCAAACTTCACTAAGTTGACAGCAAATTAAATGTTGTGACCTTGGAAGAAAAACTGTTCATTTGGAGTTAAATTTAAAAAAAGGAGAAAGAAAAACAAAGAAAACAATTCTGTAAACAATTTCCTTCATGATGTAGAAAATTGATAATCCTAGATACACATAATATTTAAAATTCTGAAATAAATTAGCCAAATATGTAAATAAGTTTTAAAATATCTGAATCATGTCCTTAAGTGAAACACTTCCCTGTCTGGTCATAGATTTGGTTGCTTTTCTCATCAGACAAAAAATGTTAAGTTAAATTCTTTAACAGGATACTTCTAAATGCATAGAACAAACAAACATTAAATATAAGAACAAACTATGATGAAGTAGTGCAGGATTGAAAGAAAGCCTAAGAGAATGGAGCAGACTACTAGAAAGCATTTAGTTTTTCAGTTCCTTGCTTCTTGGACCAAATCTCTTTGGACACTTCAATTTTTTTTTCTCTAACAAATAAACCATTACCCTTAGCCTGTGTTGAGAATTCTCTCTCTTCAGTTATTGTATTGAACTAAATAATTATTTATAAAATGCTTGTCTATATTAGATACACTTCTAAGTTTTTATCAATGTTTTAAATACTGTCACATTTATCAGAATGTTGCAAATATGATGGAAAATTAATTTCAATTGTTATAAATGGGCTATGTCAAAAGTACTAATCTGTGTTTCTTATTTCAGTGGTGGCACAATATTTTAAAGATATAGATGATAAAATTCCAATTCTTCATATTTTTCTTTCCTTTCTTTTCAGCTGTATCTTGTGGCATTCCTGAGTCCCCTGGGAATGGTTCAGTTATAGGTAATGAATTCACTTTGGGCAGTAGATTGATATATGAATGTAATGAGGGCTTCAAGCTAGAATCTAGTCAACAAGCAACAGCAGTGTGTCAAGAAGATGGATTATGGAGCAACAAAGGGAGGCCTCCTGTTTGCAAATGTAAGTGGGCATGTACTTCTCAATATTTCTCCAGAACCTTCTCAGGAAATTCTTCACTGATGATGTTTAGGTTTTACATATATATAAGCCCTTAAGTTGCCATTTAGGAATGCATTATCATTTAGCATGTAGTAAAGTAGAAGAAGCTTATAAATTTGTTTAATTAAAACATCTTTGTTTTAATTTCTTCAAAACACCTGAATTTAAATAGTTGGATAATTAAATTTCTGGTATATTTTCTTATTATGAATAATATGCCCTTCACCATAGTGAGTTAGAATCACCAATTATAATTCATTTTTTAATATAGCTTCTAAAGTAATAAAAGCAAAATTATTTCTTAAAATATTAGTGCAGATAATTAAGCTGGATAAGAGTCCTTCAGACTTCATTATTGGCTCCTGTCAGAAACAAGCCAATGTAGTGCAGACTCATCTACTACTGGTATAGCCTCTCATTTGCATTGGGCAGCCACTGCTTCTCTCTATCCTGATCAGAGCAATAATTACCTGAGACTGGCTTCAACATGACTTGAAATCCTGATTAGGACATAATCTCAAAGTTAATAATTGCTATAATACTGTGTGTAAAAGTTTTGAGAGTTAATTTAGAATCTTGATCTAATTATCAGCATATGTATGTGCCTTCCAGATTCTGAATTTGATAAGCACTTTAATTCTTCAAACAAGTAAAATTTAACTCATTTTTAAAGAAATAGTAAAATTAGGCAAATACAAGAGTTGTGAAGTTATACATAATTGTGAAGGGCTTTTAATCTATTTGAATCAATTAATAGCAAACAATTGTTAGAAAATATTTTTGGAAGTTAGTTGGAGAGAATTTCTAGGCATTCTTGACAGATGGGCTTTTAGCCCAATCTTGAACACCCTCCTGAATACTGTCTTTCAGTAATTTGCTTTCTCCTTTGCAGTTTTTCCTAGTACTTAGATAATCTGAAGCTGTTTTTCTGTAGTGTAAATGCCTTTTCTCATTTTGTATCCACAGTGGATAAATAGAAGTTTACCCTTTTTTTAATTCTTCTTAATGTGTTTGAAAACTGCTATTTTTTCAGTTTAGTTGGTTGTCCTTGATGAGCAGTCACATCTCACCCAGCTGTTCACTCCCTCTCCCTTTTCAACCAGATGAGAAAAAATAGGATGGAAAATCTCATGGGTCAAGTTAAGGAGAGACAGAGGATTTAACTTGGAAAAAGTTAAATTAATGTATTGACAATTATAATTAGGTAAAATAAACTTCAGAAAATAAAGGTTAAAAAGCATCAAAACAATGCTTTCCTCCCTCTGTTCCCAGGGTCACCCTCATTATGCTGGTCCTTTTCCTTACTGCAGCCAGTGCTAGGGGATAAGGAATAGGAGTTGTGGTCAGCTTGTTAAAGGCTTCTCTCTGCTTCTCCTTCCTTCTTGCACTTTTCCTCTGCTCCAGCATGTGTCTTCTTCATGAGCTATTGAACTTCAAGATAAACTTGCTCTAGGGTGTTGTACGGGCTGCAGTTTGGATATCTGCTCTCCACTGGGCTGCAGCCATACACCAGCTCCAGTGTCTGGAACACCGCACTCTTACGTGACCTTAGTGTTCCATCTGCTGTTTCTCACTCCTTTTGTTCCTGCCCTCTCTGTCTGTGCAGAGTTTTGCCCTTTCCTAGACACAGTTTCCCAGCGGCTGCAGAGCTGAGCTGTGTTCTGCAGAGGGTCCTTTGGAACTGACTTGTGCCCTGCAGCCTCTCCTCACAAAGGCCACCCCTGGAGCTGCTCGCTCACCCCTGCCAACACCTTGACTCTTGAATCCAGTGCACTCAGTCACTTTTTCTGTAGAGATAACTATCTTATTGTGATTCATTCTCACTCTTCCTTCCTACTTTTAGGACCAGTGATTCTCATTATTGTCCTCTGGACAATCTCCAATTGCTCTTCACCTTTCTTGAAGGGCAGTGCCTAAAACTGTACACAGCAATTCCACAGAGTACATAAAGAGGATTATTCAAAACCAGCTGTGATCACACAGACATGATCTGAATTCAGAGCCATGAACTGGGGGAAGGCAGTGCTCCAGAGAATTGAAGTGAGCTTCATTCCCAGAAAAAAATGACAATGTACAAAGCACATAACTTGAATGATTAATCAGCAAAAATGTCAACAGATTATTTTTTTCAGGGGAAGAGACCACATAAGCTATCTGGGGATTAGATACACTAAATTAATAACACTACATCTGCAGTGAAAAAAACAAAACAAAACAACAACCAAAAAAAACCCCAAAAAGCTTGTATTATTGAAATGGTCAAACTTAACAATGACTACTCTTTAAAGCAAAGCTCAATTATTAACATTTAGCACAATTTTCAACACTAAAAATTTTGTTTAGTATTTATAATAAACTAACAAGATATATACCAGTTTCTTCTCATCTTTGTTTTCTCTTTTCTTTTCCAAAAATGTATTGTTTGAAGAAGAATCCAATTACTTCTAAATCTAGACATGCTAAATGAAAGTGATGTACATGACAATTTAAAATCAATATTTTCAGAATGGATTGCTATTCAGAGGCAGGCATGCTTTACCCAAGATTTCTTACTTGCCAAGTGCAGAAGAGCTTAGGCAATCTGCAAAACCAGTTTTTTGTATTGCTCCTGTAAGGATAGATGTATTTAATCTCCAGAAACAGAAACATCTCTAACTTGATGGGAAGCAAATACAGCACAGAAAGGTAAATGGTAAATAAATAAGTCTGTTTTTATTCCCATGCTATTTAAATGAAGGTTGAATTCAGGGAAGTTTGTTTTGCAAAACACCTCTGATAATATCATGCCTGAGGCAGATGTTTGAAATGCCTTTCTTTTCATTAAAAGTATTTACATCAGATTTGAAGCATGAAAAATATAATTTGTGATGGTCAGAGAGCAAGACATGGATGGATCATAGATATTAGTCTGTTGAATTTAATTACAGAAAATACAAAGCAACAGATATCAAGTAAGAAAGCTTAACTGAATGACAAATATCTTGCTTCAGTTATTCTGCATAGACATCCCTAAAACATGATGAAGGGAAGAGAGTTCTCAACTGCTCTTCCATAGAATAATAGAATCAGAGAATAGTTTGGGTTGGAAGGAACATTAAAGATCATCTATTCCAACCCCCCTGCCATGGACATCTTCCACTAGACCAGATTGCTTACTGCCTCATCTAACTTGGTTTTGAACACTTCCAGGAATGGGACATTCCCATCTTCTCTGGGAAACCTGTTCCAGTCCCTCACCACCCTCATAGTGAAGGATTTCTAATCTAAACTCACTGTCTTTAAATTTAAAACCATTACTCCTTTTCCTATCACTACATGTTCTTGTGAAAAGTCTTTCTCTAGCTCTCTTGTAGCCCCCTTTAGGTGCTGCAAGGCTGCTCTAAGATCTCCAAGGAGCCTACTTTTCTCCAGGCTGAATGATACCAACTCCCTCAGCCTATCATCCTCAGAGGCACTCCAGCCCATTGATCATCTTTTTAGCCTTCTCTGGATTCACTCCCACAGGTCCACATCCTCCTTTCTTTGGGAGCCCTGGAGCTGGACACAGTATTCCAGGTGGAGTCTCACAAGAACAGCATAGAGGGGTAAAATCACCTCTCTCAGCCTACTGGTCACACTTCTTTCAATGCAGCCCAGAATAGGGTTGGCTTTCTGCACTGCAGGTGGCTCATGTCAAGCTTCTCATCAACCAACACCCCAAGTCCTTCTCCTCAGGGTTGCTCTCAATTTATTCTGTGCCTAGCCTGTACTTCTGTTTCAGATAGCCCTGACCCATGGGCAGGACCCTGCACTTGGCCCTGCTGAACTTCACAAGGTTCACCTTTATCCATTGATCTGTCTACTTGTCAAATCCATGTCTCCCTGGCCTTTGCTCTTACTGCTCTCCTTTTCATAGAAGTATGTGGATGCCTAACCTAGAATATTTTTATGGTTCATTCTTCTAACATTTTAATTGGCTGAAATAGTGCCCATAACTTTAGTGCTCTTTTTCACTATTCCTTTAATACATTTATTCAAAGATTTAAATCAGGTCCATGGTTGGTTTATGCTAATTCACCTAACATAAAATATTTTAAGGAACAGCTAATGGTACTTTCCCATAATCTTCATATTGCAGATTTCGCTAGAGATGCTTTTTTTTGAAGGTGAGGTATGCTGAGCTGTAACAGTGATGGTTCAGACATTTTTTTCTAGGAATTAATTGGAAAATAATTATAAATTTTATAATTTATGTTTATAAATTAGCCTATTTCATAATTTTCAATATGTTTGAAAAAGATCTAGTTTTGAACTAAGAGTCATGAGTAGTTCTGAAATAAAACATTAATTGCAGTATAAATGCAAAACCAAATTTCCTAAGATAGACAGGCAAAGATTCACCAATAACTCATTGTAGGCATTGAGCTGGTGGTTTTATTTGCTAAGAAATTTAGATCATCATAGCCATTTTCTTTAACAAATCCTAAGGTCCTTAAGTAGTTTTTGAAGTATTTTGTCAGTGTTTGGTATGTAACATGGAGTACTTCTTCAATGAACTGCAGTAAAACTGTTCATACATTTAGCAATTTTTAATCAGACCAGATACATTAGACTGATAACAGATTGGCTTGCTATAGCTGACTGGATTGGAAGCCTCATGCTGAATACCACATGATCCTTTTGTTAATCTGTTTTGAGGTTTTGAACCCTTTCTTGTTTGAATATATTGACCAACATGAACAGCTTAATTTTTTTTCCTTTCTATCAGCATACTGAGATTATCAACTTGCTCAAGTGATCTTATTTTGTTCATAGATATTTGTTCATAGATTATATGATGTATAGGATTACTTGGTTTCCTACTCTATTCTAATTTTACTAATACTTGTGAATTTAAACTACACTAGTATCTGAGATATAATGTATGACTTCACCATAATTTTGCTCTTATTTTTAAACTAACAGTGAAGTTATTCAAAAGGTTATATTTGAAATATGTTGGTGACATTACTGCATCACCAAACAGAAAGTACAAAATGCCTTTTCCTCTTTTTTCTGGTTAACTACCAGCTGAAGAATGGCAGTCAAGTATTATGTGCTCCTTGAAAATAATAATAGAGTATTGCTCAGTAGAAAGTTCCTGCAATTGTGATATTTTTCCATCATGAACATTGTACTTTTTATTTTTCTTTGAAAAAGATAATTGCACTCAGAGTCACAATATTCAAGATACTCTTGAAGAGCAACCTTCAGATGTTTTTCAACACTTTCCAGAATAAATTTTTCCATGAAGATTATTTTTCACTTTTGGTTTTTAAAACAGTAAAGGAATAACAATGTAGCTTCTGGGGTCCTCCTTCTTTCCTTTCTTGAAAATTGGGACAATGTTCTCCAGCTTCCAGTCAGCTGGGACCTCTCCATATTCACAAGACTGCTCAAAAATCACTAAGAGATTTTGGGATGACATCACCGAGCTCTTTGAGGATTCTTGGGTGAATCCTATCAGGCCCCATAGATCTGTCGGGATCCAGCTGGAGCAGCAGATCCCATACAGTTTCAGGGTTAACTGGGAGTTTATCATTCTCATAGTCATGGTCCTCCAGTTCAGGGCACTGAGACCCTCTTGGTGCATCATCCGTGTTGAAGCAGTTGAAGAAAGCATTAAGCACCTCTGCCTTGTCCATGTCCCTGTTTGTGGGGTGACTGTCCTCATCCTGTGGTGGGATGATTATTATTTCTGCATTGAATTTTGCCATTAATATATTTGAAAGGGCTCTTTTTGTTGTCCACCATATTTTTGGCCAGATTCAACTCCAGTTGAGTTTTGACTGGATGAGTTTTTCTCCTTACAGTGGCAAGCAGCATCTTCCATGACACCTTATCTTACTTCCATAGGGCATATACCTTCCTTTTTTTGCCTTATTTCCAAGAGGAGATTCCTGTTCAGCCAAGCAGGCCTTTACTTCATCTGCTTGACTTCTGACATGCCTGTGCCCTTAAGGAGGCAATGTTTAAAAAGTGACCAGCACTGACCAATCCCAACACCTACAAAAATATTTTCCATGGGGATTTTAGCTCTCTGAAAAGTTTGAAGTCTGCTCTCCTCATTCCTGAGTTGAGGTTTTGCTGGCACTTTCCCTCCTGTCAACAGAAATTTTAAACTCGGCAGCTTTATGGTTGCTGTGGCCAAGATGGCCACCAATCTTTGCTTTTGAGATCCTCCCTGTTGACAAGCAATAGATCAAGGAGGGTATCTTTCTGAGCCAGCTCACTTAGGATCTGTTCCATGAAGTTGTCATCCAGAATTTCTAGGAATCTTTTGGGCTGGGTTGTAGCAGCTGTGTGGTTCTCTCAGGTAATTTCTGTCAAGTTGAAGCCCCTATAAGGACAAGAGCAGTTGACTTGGAAGTGTCCCTTAGTTGCTCAAGGAATAATTTGTTGGCATCATCTTCTTAGCTGTAAGTCTACAGTAGGCTCCCACAATGACATTCACATGATTTGTGTGGCCCTTGATTCTTATCCAGAAACTCTCAACTGAGCCATTGCCAACTGAGAACTTCATATGCACTACCCCTTCCGTTGCATCAGTACCACCCACTCACCGCCTGTTGCCTTTTCTGCCCTGTCTATCCCTCCTGAAAAGCCTGTAACCATCCAAGAGGGCACTCTGGTCACAGGACTCATCCCACCAGCTTTAATTTTTGCCAATTATGTCAAACTGGGACTGGATCAAAGCTTCGAGCTCATTTGGTTTTACTTATGCTGTGTGCATGTATAGAAACATTTTAAATGTGATACTTTGTAGCCAGCACCTTGTGAAGCAGATTGAGGAATTCGTGGGTTTTTTTCCTCAAGTTTTGGCACACCATGCCATTGCTCGTCCCTGCCAAGCCTGGTATTTTCCCTTTCCCCCTTCCAAACGACTTTAAAGCTCTGTCAGTGAGCCCCACTTGCTCCTGTGCTAGAGCTCCTTTTCCCCTCTGAGAAAGGTGCATCCTATAAGGTATCAGACCAGGTGTTAAGTAGACCAACAAACCCCAAATTTTTTCCATTTACACCAGCTTCAAAGCCACATGTTGACCTGACAGATCTGCCTATTTGGGCTTTATAACAACTCTTTTTTATGGTAATTATATGTCATTATGAATTCCCTGCTTTTGAGTCTATTGAGAATTATCAATATGGAGATTGTCATGTCATTAAAATAGATAATCATGATTTCAAATTATAATTATGTTTTCTGACCTGTATTTTATGTAAATCAATATTATTCATACATTTTTGTATAAAATTGCCTGGAAAAGTAAGGGAATATCTTCACATCTGCAAGAATAATCCCTTACAGAGTTTCACCTATGCAAATGAGAATTTAAATAGTGCCCAGACCATAATTTCCAAAAGACTGACAATAAGAGATAAGTTGATGCACTCATTCACAAACCATGTGCACAAAATCGAGCATCTGTTAATAGTCATTTCTTTGTTTCTTGAAAGACAAGGAATTTAATAAATCAAAATCAGTCCCTGTAAAATTAAAATGTTTCAACCATCAGATTTAGTTGATTACATCAACACAGCCTAGAAATATATTCTGTATTGAGGAACATCTTGAATTGGAAAGCTTACATTTACGCATTAGAATCTGATAGTTGTTTGTAAAGTGTGCTTGTAAATCTAAGTGTGTCTGTTGATAAAGAAAGAATAAATTACATACTGACCTCAGTCTGTAGAGGTAACATTTGTGCAGCTTATGTGCTTATTCTGAAATAGCTGAGCCCACCTTCAGATGTCCTGTGGTTAAGACTAAAATTTTTGCTATTGGACTAAATAAGAAGATTGTGTTCATATTTGAAAGAACCAATAAAACTATTGCTTGGAAGGAGGAGTGACAAAAGTTAAAGTTGATAGGCATTAAGTTCCTATTTAGAATATGTTTTGTTTTCTGAAAGACTTATAGGATTTTCACTACAAGATGTTAAGTAGAGTGCTTCAACATGCATATTTTATTTAACAAGTACAGAAAAATGTTTCTTGGTTGATAGTTCATAATCTTTCCATAGCTATGAAACACAATTTAGTATCAATACCAAAATAAAATAAATTAGAAAGTAGGAATTCCTCTATTTACCTGGGATGCCATTCTTCAGCAGCCAAAATATTGTTTTAAAGGCCAAAATGAAGAATTATTAAGTTTCAACGTCATTATACACTAACAATCCTTCCTAAGATATACTAAAAAAAAAAAAATTAAGAAAATATTCTACAAATTCAACTCAATATAACATTATAATCTTTCATTTGGAAATTCTTCAAATTATTTCTCCTTTATAAATACTTACACATCTTCAGAGAGATGCTGTGTTCAGTTCTGATTTTCCTGGATGCCAAAATTTGTCATGGGTAAGATAATTATTGGAAAAAGTAGAAGTATAATTATAGAATTAACATCTAAATTTTTACAGGAATTTTGATTTTATCACTTTCCCTTTAGTTCAGTGATTGCCTGAACTAGTTTTTCATAACACATTCTTACTTGTGATAAAACCTCTTTATACCTCTCAGACAGTGTCAAGTCTACAGAATATGAAATTATTTATTTATGTATTTATTTTGCCATCTTGTTAGTCTTTTTCCTGGTGGAATGGTATGAATTTATTGTAGCATAACTGAGAACCAGACTCTACTTTTTATTTCTTCATTTGGGATTTTTACCTACTTCCTCCCAATGTTTTTGTTTTCCACTGAACAACATACAAACCAACTAAATTTCTGCCACTTCTTGTTTTTGGTTGGTTGATTTTCCTTGGAAAATACAGCTTTTCCCAATTGATTCTGGCGTAGTAGTTTTTCTAAAGTATTCACTTAGTGAATCTCACTTAGTGACATAAACAGTCAGTAATTCACCCAGACTCTTTCTATAGCAGGGAGATTCTGAATAACTTGGTAAAAGATAAGAAATATAACCATTTGAAATAGTCATAAATATTTTCATAATGCTAGTCTAGAGTCATAGGTACATTAAGATAGAATTCATGTCAATATCGTAAATATTGTAAGCATTCCGTGGACTTGAATTGCAGAGCATCAAATTGAAACTGAAAAAAGAACATAAACTATACTTCTTGTCTATTATCTGCATTATCTTACAAAATATGAAATACTAAAAACAACAGAACTGAAATAACTCTAAAAATCTTCCTACATATCATCAAAAATTTTTAAGTCTTCTAAACTGGAATGAAAGAATTTTCCTTTATACCCACAATATACAGTTTTATAGTAATTAGCATTTCAATGTGTAGTAAGTAGCAGCTTTTATGGCAACTTGTTTTAAGAACTTCAAGCTTTACAAACATTACCTACCAATATTTGCTCTCCATTTTACATCCACCGTAGTCTGTGATGTTTTGTCTGAAATCTTTGAATAAATCTCATTAGAGAGCATAACTGTATGTCATTGTCCTGCTACATCCACTAAATGAAAATACACCACAAACTCCAGTTCAATTTATAATACTGTATAAGAATTATTTTTCTTAGAACTTGTATTTCCAAAATGACTATGTTATCCTAAGTCTTAGATTGTGAAACGTCTGCCAGCAAGGCAAGACATCCACCTGTAAAGAAATGGAAGGGCAGAATGCTGATATGTACATGTCCTTTCTTCACAGCTGTAACCTGCCCCAGCATAGAGACTCTTCTGTCAGAACATGTTGTCTGGAGACTGATTTCTGGGTCACTGAATGAGTATGGAGCTCAAGTCATGCTCAGCTGCAGTCCTGGATATTATTTATTGGGTCGAAGACTCTTACAGTGCAGGACAAATGGAACCTGGAGCATAGGAAATGAAAAACCAACTTGTAAGGGTAAGGAACATGCTTGTTTACAGAATATCCTATGCTTTTTAATATATATTTTTTCTTTTATAAACAAAGGGTTTAATAAACTATTTTGCTCTTACATTCCAGTAAGTAAGAAAGTGTGAAATTTTTGTTAACTTGAAATTAATTCAATCCAGCTCCTTGGGTGTAAAGTGCAATATGTTTCATACAAGACTCAATGAAGTAGCATCAAGAAATCAATCTCTATTTATTCTCTCGGTGGTGCATAAGTATGCAGAAAATACTAAGAGGGAATGTTATTAATTTAGAAGATTCCAGATAAAAATTAGAAGATGATATTGCTTTGACATCTTGGGTGAAGCATTAAAACTGTTCTGCTGGAGAAACATTCTTATCAGCTTTTATAGTGTCTTCATACAAAAATGCCATAAATTACATCAGTCCTGACTTTGGATGTTTAAAGTTTTTGAGAACCTTAGCAATCTCAGTGGAATCATACTGATTTCAAGGGTTACAGTGCCAAAGTCTTAATAAATGTCTCAAATACATAATTTTTTATAGTATGTAATTTTTAGAATTATGTTAACTGCAATTGTGTCCCTTTCTTTTTGTGCACACAGACTTAAAAATGTAGTTTTGATATGCTGCCTAATATGCAGCTACTGTTCAGCTGCTGACAAGTCTTTGAAAAGATAGTTCTTGCCCACCCTCTGCAATTGCAGATATTTTATGTGAGTAGAAAATGGGGTGATCCACATCAGATGCAGTTAACCAAAATAAATGTATTAGATAGAGAAACACAGGGAGTTGCTGATTGAAGAAATATTTGTTAATTTATAAGAAAGGTACGTTCTTTTCCCCTCTGCTAGAGGACTGATTAGGATTTAATTATAGCAAACTTCATCCCCACAAGAGATATTCAGTAATATTTCCATTGCACATGGATTCAGAAACATACTGCAGAGTATTTTTGTGGAGTCTACAGTTTACTTTCTCCGTGTCATTCCCATGCTAGGGTTAGACTATTTATATAATTACATATTCTAGTTTATTTTTTTAAAGCAGTAGGAAAGCTAACTGAACCACTGATGATAAAGAGCTTAGAATATATTTATCAATGTCTAATTGTCCATAGTATCTCTAAAGGAATTTCTAAACTTCAAATTAGAGGTCATTCTGATTTAAGAGAAATCTAATTAGTAAGTTTTTGGGGTTTTTTTTAATATGCCAAACAGATTCCTAGAAATCATTATATAGGTCATTATTCATGTAGTATATGTATTTTTACCTGTAATCTCTGTATTAAAGCCAATAAATCATTTATGTTTAGAACAGTTCATTCTATTGAGTCAAACTCTTCAAATAGAGTTTGATTTATTTTTAAACATAAATTTAATTAATATTCAGCATTAAAATTAGAAATTATAATGTTAGACTAATCCACAAGTTACATTAACTCATAGTCAAAATGAGTCTTACTCCTCTCTGGGCACATTATGTACATATGAAACTATGATCATGTATTTTCTGATCATGACTGAGTTATTTAACTAAACAGTAGCTGGTACTTGATTTTATCCAAATTCCAACCAATTCCATGTTGTTTTCTATAGTGAGCATTGTAAAATATACAAAAGTGGGGCCTTGGGATTTCAAATAGGAAGTTTAGTTGTGATCAAGACACTATTGAAAGTAAACATATGATTTATACTAATGTAAAGACAGTTGAACCTCTTGAAGACATTGGTCTGCAATTAAAATTGCAATATTATTAATATACTCTTCTAGAAAGAAAAGGAATTACAGATTGGTTTTAATTAAATTAGAGCTTGATACATTCTTGAAAGACAATCTTTCATCTTGTGTGCAATAGATGTGGGTTGCAGCTGATGCTACAGAAAGTTTCTGTGATAATTGGTCAAATCTAGTCTTTGACAAAACCAGATGAATTATTGTTTTAGCAAGCAAACTAGCATATACACTATATGCTTCCTAATAGTAGTGGGAAATAAGAAAAAAGTTTATTACAATTCAGAGTACTGAAAGTTAAAAAGATTTATAATACCTTTAAACTGACACAACATTTAAAATAGCCAGGGAGAGTGTATTTGAGAGTAGCCACGGATATGTATATATGGAATATAATCACAACCTTCTCAGGAATTAATGCAATTCCCTTGTTTCAGAACTAGAAATATGGATTGGCTGTTGTCAAGATATGCAGGTATCACAAAGAATTTTTAGATTTAGAACGTATGTTGCTAAATGAAGCATAATTTTAAGCCTTTTCTATGGAATACAACTCTTGTATTTCTTCCTATTACATTTACTTTTTAAGAAAACATCAGGTGATGTATTGTCTTCCAGTCAAAAAATTATGAAAAACATTTTCATATTTCAGTAGGTTCTGTTTCTTATCTTTTTTTTGTTTTAATTTTTCCTAGTTATCTCCTGTGGTGGTCTTCCATCTCCACCAAATGGAAATAAGATTGGAACGTTAACAGTGTACGGAGCTACCGCAATATTCACCTGTAACACAGGATACACATTGGTTGGTTCTCATGTGAGAGAGTGCTTGGCAAATGGTCTCTGGAGTGGTACTGAAACACAGTGCCTAGGTAAAACCCCCAGATTTCTGTTCTTTATTTTGTTTTGTTTTGTTTTGTCTGAAACTATCAAAAACTGGAATTCAGCTCTTGTCAAGCAACATTTTTGAATCAATGAAAAATAAAGGTACCTCAAATATGTATTGTATACTGAATATGATTTTGTACTATTCTACTAGAATATATCTTTTCCTTAGAAATTAAATGACCTTTTATTTTGTAATGCTTTTCAAACCACTATGATTTTTATGTGACTCAAATAATCACCCACATTCACCGCGCTTTTTTTGTGAAGGGGTGTGTGATGAAACTGAGCTTCAAGATAATCTTCAATTAGGACTGTTCCAGATGCATTCCAAATACAATTGAGCATATTGACGATTCAGTCAGGGGAAACAGATAAGAGGCAGTCAAAAGTAAAGAAAAACCAAGACTTTTTGAAATGTGAGATCTATATAGTTTGGACATTCATTCTCATCCCAACCCTTGCTCTCTTCAGATCCACTTGTATTGGTTCACACTCCTAATACAGACATAAGAACGTTCTCTTTTTGAGTAAAATCTGAGGTTCAATGATGGGTTTATTCTTCTTTGTGAATAAGATATTTATTTCTGGAATCTGTTATTTGCTTTGTCTGTCCTCATTTTACAGATTTTCTTCTTGCCTTATAGTTGAATGTACTCATTTGCTCTCAGAAAAGAAGGAATTCTGCTTTCCTCTTCAGAGCTCAACCTCACAAAAAAGCATCTTTCTTTTCAGCTTCCTCACTATATCATTTTAGCATAATACTGCAAGTGTTCCATGCTTGTCTTTATATTCAGGTATATCCAAGCACCTCTCCTGGGTCATGGGAGAGTTTTATAGTGGATCTGTTGCAACACTGTGGATCATGTGCAGATGTGCAGTCCCTTGGTTGAAGGCCTCAGAAATGAGTCTGTGGTATGACCTCCCTGTGCTGGACCCAGACAGAGCTGATTTTTGGCACAGCTGCTAAGTTGGCTTTCCTCATGGATACATTCTTCACCCCAGGCTTATTTACTTCTTTTAGACAAGAGATAACTGGGCAATAGAATCACCTTTAACTTAACACCTGTCAGGTGCCTTAACTTCATGTCCAGATTTCCAGGAATTCACAGAGGCTTATTTGGTGTGGGAGGGAAGTTTGATGACCACACATGAGCAATGGCTTCTTTATACAGCTTGCCAAAAGTGGGCAAAGTCCTACCGTGATCTTAGCTATGTTAGAGCCATTAACCATTAACATCTCAATTTCTCACAGATACTAGGCTGCAGCAGAAAGAAAAATTAAGACAGAATATTATCAGAAAAAAAAAAAGTAACACAGAATAATGTAATTCAGATCAGAATTAAGGTTTTTATTACCTTTCATGATGTATTCCTTATTGACTCCTTCATTTTGCAACAGGAATGTTTGTAGTTCAATTTTTTTGAATATAGTTTTATAGAATGATGTCTCTTAAACACGGTGTGGTCCATTGTCTCATAGAACTAACCTAAATTCTAAATGTCAGTTCATTATTAGTGACTGCCCAGCAAGATGCAGTTGTTTCTGGCAAATTTTGTGAGCATGAAGAACGCTTCTCTGGCTTGATATATTTTTACACCTTATTTTTCAATTTGAAATATGCTGTATTAAGAAAGGAGTAATGTTGATGCAGGAAATAAGCAGAGGATAGCATAAGCATAGGATATACACATAAGCAGAGTACACAAGTTGCTATTTCTTTTGATATATAGAGCAGTAAAGAAGTAAAATAAACTTTTTTTACCTAGGAAAAAAATTGCACTGAGGTGCTGCTTAGGGGAATGCTAGGATTCAACATTACTTTTTCATATGCCTAAGTTTCATCAATTCCACAGGTGAAGTGTACAGAAGGTTTGTATCTAAACACATACCAGACATCTCTTGGTGTCAGGTTATATCCCTGGACTGAGCCTAACTGACATTTAAATATGTTGGAACTGCATCTGTGAAGATCCAACAGCCCAAAACTTTTATGTGCAAGAGTGTTTTCCACAGCACTTCCTTCTGTTCCAAACAAACTCTATTGCAAAAAAATAGAGCTATTATCCCTCTGTGTTCTTCAAGTGTGTTACACCACACATTGCCAGGGTATTGCCTGACACCTGCATGTAATGAATTCAAGCATAAAGATATGAATTATTATTGATTCATTTTGAATAACCTGAAATACTACTTCATAATCTGATCAATAATAACAGTATTTAGTACTTATGTACTACCTTTCTTTTTTGAAAGGTTATATTCAGGATAATTTGCCTGCCAACATATGCAAGCTAAACAATACACAAGTCTTAATGCATTCTGTTTTTACTATAAATCACTCTTGCCCATGAAAGGATGGAAAAGAGGTTTTTTCTTCTCTTCTGACTATTGAGAAATAATGTTCACTGAACATCCCAGAAGATTACCTGCCTATTGTAGTCATGAGTTTAGATTCAAATAGTGCAGAGATGGAGAAGAGTTTTCAGCACAGGACTTACATATATATATAGAGTCCATATATTACATGTATAGAACAATACTACACTATTCTGAAAGTCAGTTTAGAAATAAATCTTTTAGCTGCTTGGGAAACAGTTAATAAGTTTATTAGATCTCATATTTAGGATATCTGTGTCTATATGCAGCTTTAATTTAATTTATATGAAGTTATCCTTTCCTTCTCCAGGAGTAATTTCATGCTGTATTTTTTCTAAATCAGTTTTTTACAAATCCCCATTGACATTGATATCTATTATTATTATCTCCTTATAGGAAATAACTTTTTTTTTTTTCCTCACCTGACTATCTGCATTTTGCATTTTAAATTATTTTTTACAGATCTATTCCCACTTGTAATGGACACAGGACCTCTTGCAGGAACTATTACTGTAGTAAAAGCATTACCTGCTTTATGATATTTCCCAATTCTTTTTCTAAAAACTTGGGTGGACCTTAGAACTGTTAAATGCATGGATCTATCTCACCAGAAAAAAAAGATCACATTTAGAGCTGTCAGGTTAATCACTACTTAGTGTTTGCTATTTCAAAATCAGACAGGCTCTATAGTGCTAAAAATATTACACACTTTTGGGTGTGAAATTCAAAATTTGAGTTACCCCCTGCATGCTGCAGAAAATTTTATTTCTGTTACTAAGCCCCTTCGTGTCTCTCTTACACTCTTTCACATAAGGTATATTAATATTATGTTCTTCAGATACTTAATTTAGACCCAATTAAGAATACAATCCAAGGTCAATGGAACTATGTAGGCTCCTCCAGAGAGCAATTCAGGAAAGGTGAAATTCTTAAATTTTAAACCTGGATTATGTGAATACTGCTGGTTGAATATTCCTAAATTTCAAGGACGACACAACCCAAATTTATTTCAGAGGTGCTTTTAAGACTTACCTGAAGCCTATGAGAATCAGAAGGCAAACACCCAGGGAGCTCTGAATGAGCCTTTCCATATCAAAGGTATTATAATGAGTTAGAAATGCTTTTTATCTACACTGTATCTATATGAATATGATTCAAGACAGCTATAGATGGGAATAGATGTGACTTTATGTTACCCACTCATATGTGCAGAATTAATTGATGATTTCAGGTTAAATGAGTGCACTAATTTCTGTATCTTAGGAAAGGGTTTGTCAATTTCTTATTATTTGTCTCTAAAGAAAGCTAAAATCAAAGACTGTAGTTAATGAGTCTAAGGCTCAATATAAGACCTAAGTCTTCAGTTTGTTAGAATTGCATGTATTTTTTTATTAGTTGTCTAAACATACATATGAATTGTTACAAAAGATTTCTTTCAATATCACTCACTTACACTTTTGATATTTCTCTTTCCCTTTTTTCCTTCCAAGAATATTTGCGACTATAAATCACAGAACCTATGTGTTTTTATGCATGCTTTATGTGTATGGCTGACCATAGGTTCGTATAGGGCATAGGGCAAATTGGAAGCATTTAAACTTGCCTAACTCCATCTGCAAAATCAGTGGCATTTAATTATGGATCAGTTTGTTTTCCTTAAAACATATTTTTTCTGTGTTTTTACGCCTTTCACGTGCAAAACTACATCTAAACAAGACAAGGACATACTTAAAAACTAAAGTTTAATATAATCTACTCCATTCTGTCTTTTAATTATACAATGCCTTAGATTTATCAGTATGAAAATATGCTGCTGCAGACTGTGGTTGTGAATAAATATCTAATTCTTTAATTGATAGCTCACAGGTAAATTGCATTATAATATTATGATATTGGCTTATGTTTGAAATTCTTATTAAAATAGATATATTTGTATCTTGCTTTTGAGGTGTTTTAGAATAAAACTGCTGAACCAACCTTGATGCATATGAACAATTTTCTAAATTTTTTACTAAAAAAAAATCCCCTCACAACCTTTCTAATTTTCGTTAATTTTAGTTGATGAGAAAATTGCATACATTTTGTGTCATTGCAGTGCTCTTTCAATTCTTGATATGTTGGAATAGTTAATTTAAATGAGTCAAAAATCCCTGAAAAAATCATTAAATACAGTAGGTGGAATGACCTGTAAATGAAATGACTCACATAACAAGTCCAACAACTTTTTAAATCCCCATTTAAGAGAAAGTGCATAATATTTTTCTTTATGCCACATGGCACATTTCATCTATCTTTCTTCTTGAAATACCCTGTGGTACTGTGTTTGTCTTCTGTGCAGCTACTGCTTTGAAATTCTTCATCATTTATATCTAGAAAATGTAAAAAACCCAAATGTATTCCTTTCTATTTTACCTCACTCCCTGGAAAAAAACAGGGAGAAAATACTAGGAAATTTTTAACATAGGGAAAATAAGAAGATAATTGGGAACAGGCAGGATGGAAGAATCAAAAGCAAACCTTGATAATCTTGCTGCCTTTTCCAGTGACTCATGAGATGTAGATTTTACCAGTAGATTTCTTTCATGCTGTGGTGTAGCAAAACTTCTGAAACAGTCTCTGCTTGTATCCTTGTAGCTGAATTGAGAAGACAGGGACTGGATTGGGGGACTGCAAAATGGATGGTAAACTAACTGAGCCAGCAAAGTCTAAGGATATTGTTTATTGGTTCTTAGTATGACTAGGGTCCAGTGGATACTAAGGATGAACACAAAGGCCCATATTATCCAGCCTCTGTCAGTCATTTGGATAATAAATTGGGATGCAGCTGCAGCAAGTTTGAGGGTGGCATGAAATAATGGGAGAAGAGTTGATGTGTGGATTGTTGTAATTGTTGGACAGAGGGACCTTTAGAATCTGGAGGAACAAGCCGACAGGAAGGTTGTAAAGTTCAGGAAAGACAAATACATAATCCTGCACTTTGCCTTGAATAATGCCATTTATGTGTACTCTTGGAACTGAATGGGTGAAAACAAGCTTTACAGAAAGCACCCAGATGACTGCGTGGAGAGGCTGACTACGAGTTAAAAGTGTGGCCTTGCAGTAAAAATAACACAGACTGGAGTGTATGAGCACCAGTGTAGTCAGTGGGTCATGGTTATTATTTCCTCTTCAGCACTCATGTGGAAAATTGTGTGTAGTTTTTGTGTCCTCCACCATACAAGAGAGATATTGTAAAATGAAGCAAGTTCAGGGGAAGGACCCATTAAGCTGGCAGGGGCTGGAGTATCTTTTAGACAAGGAGAGGCTGAGTGAAGCTGGAGGATAGAGAAGGGTAAAAGGGATCGAATTACTAATTTGGACTGAGAACAATAAGATAAGTTATTCAGTGACACATTTCAAGGAGAAAAATGTGCTTTCAGTGTCCTCTGTTGCCATATTCTCTGTTGTAAGGGGAAAAGTAGCTGTATAACTAGTGAAAAACTTGCATTCATAGTTTCTTCCTCAAATTTGCAGAGTAGTACCACAATGTCTTCTTAGAGGTATCAGCAATTCTACAATTAGGATTTTTATAATAATCCTGTGTGTGTGATAAACCTAATCAAGTGGTGTATGTTTTATCATTCTAGTGTTTTAGAAGAGCCATTAGGTGTGAATGAAATATAATGTCTAGTCTAGCATAATAAAGGGGCTTTATTATAAAGAAGGTTGAATCCTGAAGAAAAGTTACAAACAAATTGCTGTTGATGGATACAGCCTGTGTGAAACAGAAGCGATCACACACACACAAAATCCATTTTAGCTGCAGTCTTGAGCCTTAGGTCCCAGTCCTCACCACTCAAAATGAGGATTTAGCACAGTTTCAGATGAAATTACTGCAGTTGAAATTAATCAGTGTCAGCACAATAAAAAAAACCCTCTTTTTCTACTTCTTAATCAGTAATGAGAAATAGTTTTTTGCTCAGCAACTCTGTTTTCAAACAGAATGAAGAATCCAGAATGAATTCAATCATTACTTGGCTTCCTCACTGCCAAGACTGCTATTATCTTGGAATAATGGATTCTGTAATGTTTTAACAGCAGCTGAAATAAGGAGGAAACAGTGTTGGCAGACATTCCTTCCTGTTCATGCCTTCTGTCTGGAAAATGCTTATGAATTCATATTCATGTCAAATTTGTAGTAAGCTCTTCTTTATGCTGCTTTGTAATTTGGTCAGTACCAACAAAAATACCCTACTTCTACTTTTTATTATGGTGATGTGACTTAATAAGGTTGCCTTTTTCCCTGCAGAAGTGTGAGGTCTTTAACTTTCAAACCCATATCTTTCATAATAGAATTCTCATTTCTCTAATTCATTATTTTCTTCTTCAAAGAAGTAGAAGAAATATCATCTGTAGGTTTATGCCTGTGAAATTTTCCTCTACAGTGCAGTAGTTGACTCTAAATATATTGTTTATTGAAAGGAAAGTTGAAATCTTGGGTTTTTTCCTTGTAAATTTTGGCAAGTCTGAAAATACGCATTTTTGATAGGTTGTTCTTTTATTGTAGCTGGTCACTGTGGCTCTCCAGACCCAATTGTAAATGGTCACATTAGTGGAGATGGTTTCAGTTATCGTGACACTGTCGTCTACCAGTGTAATCCTGGCTTTCGACTTGTTGGTACATCTGTCAGAATTTGCCTACAGGACCACAAGTGGTCTGGACAAACTCCTGTTTGTGTCCGTAAGTACAATTATTTTTTCATTGAATTCTTGTTACTATTTTAAAAATAGTTGAATATTAACAGCAGATTGGATGTTAAAAGTGTTTGGGCACAGATCAGGTATTGATTGGACCTGTTGTCAATTAATTACAAGGGTTGTTAGGATCCAGTTTCTAACCTAACACGGACTTGTTAATACTTTCAGTAACTCCTGATTTCTGTTGTTTTGGAAACAGGATGGCATAGACCCTGAAGGGGTTTGAATAGCAGGCTGCAACTCTGTAACTTGGTCTATCACTTTCTCTTTGTCCAGGTAGAGTTGTTATGTCAAGTATGGGCTTGCTGAGCCTCTCCCCTATTTTTTTTCACCAAGAGTGAAAAATTTCTTTGTATATTTTCATTGCTTGGAGAACAAAGCTGGACTAATGTTCATCTGTGCAGTTCTGATAATGACTGCCCATTTTTTCAAATTGACTTCAAGTTGACTTATCAATGCAAATCAAGGCATGGCACTGGATTATGCTACATCTGTTAGAAAAGGTGTTAACTTTTTTATAGCTTTTAATATTTTCTTATTTCATCTGTTTTTGAAAATCCCATCATTAAGAGCTAGGATTGTGGAGTCTTTCTTTCTTTAATTCCTTCTTCATTTATGTGGCGGATTATCTGACATTTTTCTGGACCACCAGCCATTTAATCAGTAAAGTCCAATTTATCTGGTTATTATTTTATTATTTTATTATGCAGTTGATTTTATTTCCTTTTCATTTCAATTTTATTAAAGAACCCCATTTTTATACATATTTTTTGTTATTTTTAATGGAGAATTTATATCAACTATTTCAGTGTTGTGTTTTTTAAGATGCAATTCAGACAGGTATTTTCTACACAAAGACAGTCACTGAGATGGTCAGCTTTACTGTTCAATACATATTATATCTCTAAATGTTCCTTATTTTCTTTCTTAGGGTAAAATGAAAAATTTTACTTGTATACATTGGCAGGAAATATCTGCCAAGTGTCATTGTCCTTTTAAAATCCTATTTATATCTTCAAGTGATTTATATTCATCAAAGGAGAAACTTCACAACTAGCATTGTTACTATTAGTGCATTCATTTGACTGTACAGTGAATAAAATCCCTTCAAAAGAAAGGGGCAAAGCTAGGGGGACATGGGAGGGGCAGGAGGCTGCTACCTCCTAAATGGATGTTATCATTACTGTTATGAGAAGAACTGGCATCAGTTTCTATTATTAGAGTTTGCCTAATGCTTTCCATTACAGCATGTTTTTCTTTTGCTTAGAATGCTGCCAGACTAAAAAGCCATGCAAAATGATTTGGTTTATGTCAGCATCCAAACTTCAGGGGATTTTCCTCCTTTGATTAATTTATTTTAAAAATTCCCATACAAATGAGACTCTTATTTCTGAGATGTAAAGTGAAAATACACTGTTCACCAATTCTAGAAATATGTTCTACTCAAATGTTTTTCTGATTGAGCATTGTGGAACCTGAACTAGAAATATGGCTGTGGTGGGTTGACCTTAGCTAGATGCCAGGTGGCCACCAAGCTACTCTCACTCCCCTCCTCAGAAAGGCAGGGGAAGAAAATAAGAGGGCAGTTCTCATTTTGAGAACTATGAACAAGCAATGTCTGGCCAATTCCCAGGAAAGAGGGCTGCAGCATGTGTAGTGGTTGCTCCAAAACATACATGTCGAAAATGGATGGTACCTCTCCTCCTTCCCTGCCGCCACCCTGCCTTGCCCCTTCCTCCTCCTCCTTCCTTCTAGCTTTTATATCTGAGCAAACATCATAAGGTATCGAACATCCCTTTGGTCAGCTGACCTGGTTACATGCCCTTGCAAGGTTGCGACCACTCCCAGCCTCGGGAGGTTCAGCAGTGGTGCTGTGCAGGGCTGCTCATCTGTAGCAAAACAGTGGGGTGCTATCAACACCTTTCTAGCTAATGATACAGAGCACAGCACTGTGAGACATCCATCTCCAATACAATGGCAGAGATATTACAAAGGGTGTGCCCCTGAAAATGTGCCCCAAAGTGGTCTTTATTTTGTGAGATTTTTACAGAAGATTATATATTTTTATATTTTTAATCTTTGAAATTATTTTTAGATTCATAAAGTACCAGGCATTGTAATCTTAAAAAGTAATACCTGAGGAAGCACTTGCAGTTCTTCATACAGGACTACTTAAGAGTCTTAGTTTTGTATAAGTCAGCCTCCTTCATCTTGCAAAATTTGTGGCACACAGGTCTTTCCCCTTTACTGGTTAATCAGCTGGGCCACTGATGTTGGACCACACTTTAGCCAAGTATTTTCTGAAAGGTCTTTTCACTTGCTGATTATTGAGAGTTAATAGGAAATAAGAGATTTTCAGCTTAGTTCCTTGTGAGTAGCAGCACAACAAATAAGAAAAAATAAACTGTTCATAGGTTATTTATTAGAGAATGAAAAACATCACTAGCACAGAGTTGAGAAGTTCTGTGTTTGTGTGTGTGTATATGTACATTGTGATTTTACACTGTTAGTATCTATGGTTTTCTATCTTTTTCTATAATGTTTTAATGGCTCGTCACATGGAAAACTAGAACTTGATCATAAGAAGCTTGTTTTATAAGTTCTATTTTAGCAAAATCAACACATATAATATATAATGGGAAAGATTTACTCCCAAAAATATTTTTTTATAGTTATTAAAAAATCAGATTGAAAGAATCACTACTTCAGCAAAGCAATGCAAGATCTTTGAACCTGGAATGCTTTAGAACTCCAGAATTTTCTGAAAAAGTGCATCAAATTTGCTTGGATCTACTGCATGTTTAAGCTTGCTGGGAAAAAATATTTTTTGTTATTTGTATTAGTAGGAATATTTAAATGCATTTTTAGAGGTCTAATACATAGCAGATGTGTGTGAAAATGCATATATTAGATAGATAGATAGATAGATAGATAGATAGATAGATAGATAGATAGATAGATTTAGATTTATTTTTATTACAACTTTCAACATAAGGTAAAATGTAGGTTCCAAGTGTTTGATTGAAAAAATAAGATTTTTCTTCTGACAGTTAAGAAATCTCAATAAATATATCCTATTCTTTTTCTTATATGTCTTGTATAATGGCAAAGACAATTTCAGAAGGGGAAGAAAAAAAGTCAGAAACCAAAATGCCATAAGAGCTCCAACCTGTGAGTGGTTCCATGGATCAGTCCCCTTTACCTAGATGCTAACCTGCTTATTTTTCTTCTAACAGCAATCACATGTGGACATCCCGGGAATCCAGCTCATGGAATGACTAATGGCAGTGAGTTCAATTTAAACGATGTGGTAAATTTTACCTGCAACACTGGATACCTNGATAAAATATTATTTTATTCTGCCTATTTTTTTGGAAAGACATCTGAGCTTGATTCCTGGAAAGCTGTGGGTAAGATGGACATGTTTGAGAGATGAGAATGAAGCAAAGGCTTGTGTTATAAGAAAATTTGAATGAAATGTACATATTAGGAAAGGTCAAAGAAAAACTATTTAAAACATAATCTACAGTTCTCCGATTAAATTCTTTATCCAGATCCCAGTAGTGTAATTAAGTTACACTACAGAAGTTAACTTTTTAAAATGGATTTTAATGGCTCTAATAACAAATGTTGTTTATATGGTCATATTCAAACTTGCAATTATCTGGGCTAATTTATAAATGTTAGTAACAGTGCTAATTTCCAAATATGTAAACCAAAAACAAATTAAAA
>VWYE01020557.1:111880-157623 GCA_013398995.1 Alaudala cheleensis
AAAAGATAAAATATTATTTTATTCTGCCTATTTTTTTGGAAAGACATCTGAGCTTGATTCCTGGAAAGCTGTGGGTAAGATGGACATGTTTGAGAGATGAGAATGAAGCAAAGGCTTGTGTTATAAGAAAATTTGAATGAAATGTACATATTAGGAAAGGTCAAAGAAAAACTATTTAAAACATAATCTACAGTTCTCAGATTAAATTCTTTATCCAGATCCCAGTAGTGTAATTAAGTTACACTACAGATGTTAACTTTTTAAAATGGATTTTAATGGCTCTAATAACAAATGTTGTTTATATGGTCCTATTCAAACCTGCAATTATCTGGGCTAATTTATAAATGTTAGTAACAGTGCTAATTTCCAAATATGTAAACCAAAAACAAATTAAAAATTCTTAGTGTCTGGAAAGAATCTGATGGCTATTTCTGCTATGGAATATTCAGAGAAATAGAGCACTAAAATTTCTCCAGAAATGCAATGGTTACTAAGCATTTCTTGAGTATTTTTTTTCACTAGAAAAATGTTAAAACAGTGGAAGTACTATGCTTTTTGTTCTTTATATCTTGTCTTTTGTGGGCTAAAGGAAATTGCAGGCAGCAAAGTCATTCTAAGGATACAACACTGGGACTAAAGATCATCTAATAGGAACTTAACTTCAACTATTGTACCTTTATTATCTCCACCTGTTGGTTTATTAAAAATCTTATTGTATTACAACTGTTGTTTCTAAGAATAATAATTATCTTTGGTTATTAGCTTATCAAAATGTTTCAGAGATAGCTGATGCAATTTCAGGCTCAGTGTGTGTGGAATTAGATCTTTCATTCTCATTAAAACAATAAAGAGATGGCAATTCCCTCAGTCACTACCCTCAGAATTTATTCAAGTGAGTTAACTAACATAGCAATATAATTATTGGAACAGAGAAACAAGAATTAGCAAACTGTTCCTATTTATGTTCATGTATTTTTTTCCCTTTTACATAGTTTTCTTTTGCTAGACCTAAGTGAACAAACTGGTGTGTCTCGTCTGTGAGGCATTTAAGTAAGGTTTTATTTGTTGGAAACATATTTATATATATTCACTTATACTATAGATAGAATCAGAATCTGTTCTGTTTGACTGTCAGAGGCAGAGATAGAACAGCTTTACTGAAGTTCAACCCCATTTACGAGCTGAGTTACTCAGCTATTTACATTGAACTCCATTACATTTATTAAAAGGAAAGCAAATCTAAATGAAAGCAATGAAAAAACAGTGCAAAGAATGAGATTTTTTAAAAAGAACATAAGAATTAGGATGCCTGCTGTTGCTATGACATTTCAGTTGTCTCTCCTGTATTTTTTTGTTGTGCTTTTTAAATTTATTCATGTGCATTTGAGTTTGATCCAGGCCAAGTTATGGTCTGAAACTTGTTTAGGGAGATTGGTTTTCTGAAATGAGTGAGTGAGTATTATAGATGCAACTCTGTCAGGATCCATTCACTTAA
Source organism: Alaudala cheleensis (assembly GCA_013398995.1). Taxonomy (NCBI): domain Eukaryota; kingdom Metazoa; phylum Chordata; class Aves; order Passeriformes; family Alaudidae; genus Alaudala; species Alaudala cheleensis. The sequence continues at coordinate 113,376 of VWYE01020557.1, forward strand.
GAATGGTAAATTCCTACCAGAATGGAGTGGCCCAGAGTTATCTTAATTGAGTATCTACAGTTTTGTCTATTCTCATGCAGGTGATATGAATCTGGACTTTTGCTATTCACTCAGTGTTTCTTCATTCTTCTCTTCATTTTGTATTTCTTTCTCTATAGCAACATATATTTTTCAGTGACTGTCCTGTATCTCTTCCATCATGAACTTCAAGGATCCACCTAATTTCATCACCTGCTTCATGCACCCCACTAAAACCCAGAGCGCTTTGCTGCACTGTAGCTGGCTCACCTCTGTGACCAAATTAAAGGTTTTTTCATTTAAAGGGTTTGAAAAATTGCTATTAAATTTACAATTTTGTTCAAGAAACCTCTTCTTCTGGAGAGGAATATACTGTCTAAAGTAACAATAACTGTTGTAAATTTATTTGCACACCAGAAGATATTTAGTTTTATTGTAAAGGGAATATTCAATATCCACTTCAGCCAAAGCTTATCAGTGTTTAGAGTAGTTTTCTATCATTCTCCTAGTACATGAATCTCTGATCTAGAAATGTGGGGGATTCTTATTTCAATTTTACAAACATTTTAAGTGTTGTAATATAATTGCCTTGATAATTGGTATTGTTTCTTATTTTGGTTTTTTTTCTCTTTTGGTATTTTTGGTATTTTGGTATTTTCTCTTTTGGGTTGGGGTGATGGGTTGACCTTGCAGTCAGTTCCACTCCTGCACTCAGTGTGTAGCAGTTTATCTCTGCTGTTCTTTCTCAGTTCTCTTCTCTGATCTGTGTTCTCCACAGGCTGCAAAAAGTATCTACTCCATCATGCACTGCCTTCTCCTCTAAACTCAGTGCTCCCTTTTTCACTTCTCACTATAGTGTGTGTGTGTGTGTGTGGCCTTTTCTCTCTGATGTATTCTGCCCTTTCCTAAATATTTCTTCAGAGAAACAAAGTTTTCTCATGGCTCACCTCTGATTTGAAGAGAGACTGAGATTTGAGGTTGTTCAGCTTAGGGGAGGGTAGGCTCTGGGGAACGTTGTTTATCATCTATTCTCATCAAAGGGACAGTGTGAAAAAAGAGGCCCAGACATCTCAGTGGTACTCACTGAAAATACATGATGCAAAAGGTACAAAATCAAACAATAGAAAAAACTTTTTAAAGGTGAGGGTGGCAAAACACCTGAATAAATTTCCCAGACCTTGTGGATTTTCCATTCTTATGGCTATTCAAAACCTAACTGGAGAGAGCCCTGGGCAAACTGTTTAGTTGTCACTTCCAAGTTCAAGTATTCTTGTATACAGTTTATGACTAAAGACTGTATATACACCAACTATATTCCTATGTCAAATTTGGTCTAAATGAATTGATTAGCATTACCTAAAACAAGAAATAACACTTTTTCTAGCATAAGCCTTTACTTCTAAAATTGTCATTTATTTAATGGGTGGAAAACATTTGTTTTAAAGTTCATAGTTAGCAACAAATTGTGAATGTGTTTACAAAGAAAGTAAATCTTCCAGCTCTTTAAATATCCTGCTGGGAAAGGATTGATTCCTGGCAAACATCTATCATTTAATTCAACAGAGATTTTACATATGACCTTTCTTTCAAACTTCAGTTGAGTTCACCTGAGTCAATACTGAACTTGGCTACATTTGGCTGAGACTGTACAAATTAAAGATTGCTGCTTAAAACTATTGCAGAAGTTTATTTTATTTTATTTATTTTATTTTTAAACTGAGCTGTTACTTATGCACAGTAAACCTTGATATTTTTGGAAAATAAAGCTGGGTCAGTTCTTAGGCACTCTACTGCAATGATACATTGCTTATGTTGTGTTAACAGCAGGTTAACTAAGTAATCAGGGACAGGGAATTTAGTCAGGAAATTAAATGGGGGGTTTTTGGCTAAGAAAAATATAATGCACACAAAAGATCATATTTGCTATTTAAGAGCCATATGATAAAAACTTGTATGAAAAAAAGAATTTTAATATGTTTGTATACCCTAAATGCACTGCAAGCACTGAATTGCTTTGCAAAAATATTTCTCCCTACTCCAGAATGCTTTTGTCTGTTCTGGTTAACTGTTTTGGCTGAGCAAGTAAAACCTTTTATCTCTTAAAATCTACATATTTTTTAGAATTTGGTTTGGACCTAGGTTCTGAGATTATGTAATTCTTAAAATACCCATGCCTTGGAAAAACTATATTCCCATTGTTTCTGTCACAAGTAAAAAAATGGCATGTTGTGATGTTCAGGTACTTTGTGAGATAGAAATCCACATTTTTAAATTATTGAAACATTACTATCTATTAAAAATTTATATTTATTCCTTTTGATGTATTTAGTATTCTCTAAAGATTGGCAATAACGTTTTCTGACATGTAACAGTTTCTGAAGTATAACTTAAAGTCATAATTTGTAATTCTCCTCGTGGACTCTACTTTTATTTGACAAAGAACAGGTCAAGTAGTTGGTTTACTTGCCTTTAAACTGGAACCAAATGGCATCAGAAAAATTCCAATACCCAGATCTCTATTCTCTGCTGCAAACCTGCCTGAGCAGAGCTTGGTGCTGCCTGGATGCGCTACTCCAGAACTAGTTATGACTATATTAAATCCTAAGCCAAGTATGTTCACTGGATTTTTTTTCCATTAGCACTTTGGAACCACTTTCCATTTAGGCTCTGGAAGCACAGAAAGCTAATCTCCATGCTTTCTACTTTTCATTATAACTCCTAACCACCAAACTGAGAACTGAATCAGATGGTCTCATCAGGGCTCTGCACTCCTGATTGCGCTGCAACTCATTTTTCCATATATTATGCTTGAAGCAAGAACTGCTGTATTAAAGACCACACTTTCTGCCTGTATTAAGGCAGAGTCATATTCATAATTTGTACCAGGAAAAGTAGATATCCTTTGCTACTGTTTCCTTCAGAATTCCTTTTATTTTCTTGTAAATGACATTTAGGAGCTTTTCTCCTGATGGAAAAATGTTTCTTAAGACCAGAAACATGTTGAAAGGAAGATCCATTTGACAAACTTGCAGAGGTTTCAATTAGCTCACATTCTCCAGTGTGTATCAGTAAGTCCAGGCTATTTGTTGCTAATAAAGAATGCAGGTCTCTATTTATACTGCATTTCTGCTAAATTTCTAACTTAAATGGTTTATCTTTCTTTATTTCATTGCTCATAGATTCTTGAAAAGTTAAATAAGGCTTTTATGTCTTATGAGGAATCTGGTATCTACAAAGAATTTCTGATTTTATTATGCTCTCTTTAGTGGCTATGTCATTTGAACCAGTGGTAATATGTTCCACTCCTTCACTGACAAGAAAAATAGCCTTTAAGATGGCAGCTGATAGAAAGGTGGGAGAGATTGAGACTGGTGACCAATTCTTCTCAATCAAAGATAAAGCAGCTCTGAATTTAAGCAGTTTTCCATCTATGATGGAGTCAAGAATTTTTATAAACTGAGAAATATATTTTGTTCAGTTTTGTTTTTTTCCAAAGTCATAGGCTTCTGTTGTGACTTATTTACACTGAAATGTCAGATGCACCTAATCTGCTCATATTGACAGCATGTTGACATTCTTCAGAAAGTTAACTTGCACTTGAGTAAGTTTCCTAAATAAGGAGGTGAGGTGCCATGGGAGGTGCAGTACAGTATCTCAGATATTTAACTGATGTGGCAGAAATGCCTCTCTCTGGAGTGAAACCAGCCTGGAGAGCAGGCAAAGACCCTTCAAAAGCTAGTAGAAACATCTTTTCGGGCAACTGAAGAGTTCCTCATCAGCTGAAAAACAGTGCTCAGATTAAAAAAGAATCTAAAGAAAAAGACTTTAGGTCATGATCCCAGAGTTTGTACTAGTTTGACAAAAGATGTTGTGTAACTATGTACATGCTTGTACATAGGTGTCCAAAAATTCATTTTGCATACGGAGAACACAAGAGAAAAATCAACAGTAAGTACTTTATCTTTCTGGTCAATTTGCTATTATGATACCTAGCAAAGTATGAGGAGTTTTCATTCTTGTTTATTGTTGACTTTGCTTTGACCTTTACTAAAATTTGATTATGATGGCAATTTTTTGTCATCATGATTTCAAAAGCAGAACTTTCTCTTTTTTTATAGAAATATTTTTAAAAACTTATCATAAAACAGAGTGAATTCTCTACTCCTTATTCACTTTAGAATGTCAGAGCCTAAAAATATTCTAGATACCAACATTAATGGAATACTTTTCACATAAAAAATGCTTAAAAACACTGTTGATCAGATATGAGTTTATAAAAGAAGCTTAAATTATTTCTGTCAAGAAAAAAAAAAAAAGAGAGAGTGAGAACAGGAAACTAAATACTGTGAATGATGTACTTTTGATGATTATTCAACTTCTTAACGGAAAGCTGCCCTAGAGCACTCTGACATGGTCTTTTAACTTCTTTGTCCTTAAGGGTCTGAATCTACTTAGTGTGAGGTTCCAAAGTTATCAGGGCAGACTTGAAGTGTTCTCCAGCTTTTCTCAGAAGACTAAACCAAGACTGACAGAATTCATTTCTCATGCAACTCTTGACAGGTATCATTGAGAGAATTCAATCTCAGTCGACTCTCTGTGTGATTTACAATTGAGTCCCCAGGGTGAAAGGCAATTGGGGAAAATACTGCCTTAGTTCTGTATGCCAGCCAACTCCAATTCTTTTCTAAAGTACTCCTTACTGCAGCCCTTCTTAGCAACAGCACCCTTGTGTATATATTTAAAAACTGATAGCTGATCTTAAGCGGCACTGGAGGCATAATTGTAGTTACTTTTTAACTTGAGTGATCATATTCTCTTGCATAATCATCTGATAAAACTTCATGTATGATGCAAGAATTTTGTTCACAGAGCACGTGCTTAAATTATGCATTTGGTAACTGTTTTGTATTTCATTCATCACTGAGCTCTCTAAACAGACACTACGGGTATTGGAGTGAAAACTCTGTATCATACAGAAAAATTGATACTTCAGAACTGCTGTATATTCCTTGAACATTCTGTATTTCTGGTCTGCATGGAGAATTAACTTTTTCTGTTCTCCCTATTGACTTGCAAAGATAGTTCAGTTAGAATTGCTTCTGGGTAGCTTTGGGCCAGCATATCTTCATGGAACAAAGTTCCTTTTAGTTTCTAACACTGACTTTCCATAAGCAAACTTGGCACAATTACCCATTAAACCAAAGATTTAATTTGAAGCAGTTATATTTGATTTTTTTTAATGTTAAAAATCTCAACTTCACTAAAAAAAGGTACAACTCTTGTGAATGCTGGTTAAAAATTAAACCTTGGGAAAGAATTGAATAATCCTTAAGATGAGAAGAATATTTGAAAATAATTGTATTCATAAATCTACAAAACCTTCAATAAATGTGAGAATTTTGCAACAGGCATCAGATTTTTCTTCTGTTTCAGTAGAATATTCTGAGATTAAAATTGAAATAATTTGAACTACTGCTTTCAATGTTCTCTTTCAACTAATCTAGTGCATATTTGAGTTCAATAAGAATGATTTTCTCTAAATTGCAGTGAAAAATAAACACTTTTTGGTTTCTCTTTTTGAACAAATTCTAAAATGGTACTTAACTGTTTATTTTACTGCTTTTACCTTTGCATATTTTTTATCATTACAGTATTTCACTGTTTATGACTTTGATCTAGAAATAAAATAAACATTCAATATTATAGTTGAAAAATAGTATTTTCTGATATTCTGGAGTTCTCTCAACTCCCAAATGAGATTTATATGTGACTGATAGTCTATGATGCAATTACAAGTTTTCTACAGTTTTGCTCTGGAAGGCACTTTCTTTTAAAGGTTTGTGCCTGTAGATGACTGTTGTCCTCCCCGTTCCATCAAAGAGAATACCAGAGCATCTGCAACTTTGTTCACAGGCAAAACAACTATAACAGCAAAAAAAATCAAACCCAAACTAAATAAACAANCGTTCACAGACAAAACAACAATAACAGCAAAAAAAAAAATCAAACCCAAACTAAATAAACAAACAAAACCCCCAAAACAAACCAGCCCCAAACCCCTAAAACCACCAAACAAATCCTACCAGAAAATAAACTAATAATATAGATTGCATGGAGGAAGATTCTTTTGACACCATAAGAACCTGATCTGATAAACAGCATGAATCTTGTCCTATAGCTGGGGAAAAATTCAGTAGTGTCTCTCCTCATGCAAATTTCTGCTAGTTTTGTGTATTCATTAATGAAATTTTACTGTAAAAGTATATGTCATGTTTAAGCTGTGTATTCCCAGTTTTTAGTGATATATTCCTGAGCTAAAACAAATTTGGATGACATTAAATGCAGGCTACTAAACATGCATCTGTACTGTGGATCTCTGTGAGTACAACAAGGAGTCCCATTTAGACAGGATAAAATTTTTAATACAGAAAAAAATTAAATATTATTGATATATTGATAAGCTGATATTAATTCACCTTTGGACTATTGTCAGAAGAATATAATTATTATTTTTCAACTGGATTTTGCATGGATTGTTGCAGCCATAAAGCACAATTCCATCTTTTTTTTTATCTGTATCATTTAAGGGAAGAGCTGCTCTTAGAGGAGTAGTTGCTAAAACAGATGGGTATCAGTGGAATGGAAAATTGTTATTTTGCCATAGTTACTTTTTGATATGCAGTTTCATTCCAAAATGGGGTACTGATTAGAACATGGATATAAGTCTCAGGAAGACCTGAATTCTGTTCTCTACCAGTATAAATATTCTATACAACCCTGGACTTCATTTTTTGATATGATCGGTCACAATAGTGGTATTGTGCAGTTGTGAGGTTGGGAATCAAATTACCATAAAAAAGAATTTAAGCTAAATAAAAAGATTTTGAAGTATTCAGTTCTGTTTGAAATCAAATTTATATGTATTTTTAAATTAAACAGTGTCTGGCATGGGAGCTGAATTGCTCCTACTTATTTAGATGGTTTTGTGTTTGAACCAAATGTCCCATTCATGGGAATTGTTTGGAGCATGGCTCAGGGGTTAGAATGGACAGGAGGATCATTTTTCATGAACAGTTCAGAGAAATTCACCCTGATCTGGAGGGTAGCAGTGCACAATGGCACAGACTGAGCCACCATCTACCGACCTCATGCCAGAAAACAAGTGCTGGCTTTCTTTAATTCACATTGATACAGATGTGTATTCAAATGTTTAGGAATGTGTATACATTTATGTGGAAAAATTAAATTTAAGGATGTGTTTGTACAAGGCACCTTATAACTATGCAGAGGATGCAGGCTTGCTCCAAAAGCAGAAACTTTACAGCAGCATCTACCCAGCACTACATGGTGTCTAATTGCCTGAGAAACAGGGTTAATTAGGATGCAGCGTGTGTTGCTTCTGGGAACTGTGTTAGTTTCTGTAAAAAAGGCTTGCACTGTGAGTACAGACATATGAGCTCCTTCAGATCTACCTTAATGTTTTAGTAAGGCATCCTGTCAGTGGACTGTACATTTTACAGACTTTCACACATGTCCCTGTTCTACAATGATAGTTACATTGCCAGTGCAAGAATTAGACTTAGCTGACAAAGATGAGTAACCATGAAAAAAAAAGCAGTAACAAAGAATGTGTCATGTAAAAGAAAAAAACATTTTCTCATGATAATGCTCCCAAATAGACATCTCCAGAAGAAAGAATTTTTGGAGTTCTTCTGAGCAAGTACAGACACAGAGACTTCCACATCCAAATTTTTCACAGCTTTCAAAGAGCAGTGAGATATTAGGACTTGATATTTTTTCCTGTCTTACGGGACAGAAAAATGTCAAGCACTTAGGAGGTATTTGTTTCTGTCAAGGAAATCTCGTGTAAACACATACTTATTTAACCTGCATATATCTGATTTCGGTATAAAGTGTTATGGTTATAACAATATGTTTAAATAAAAGTTGCTAGTATGAAATACAAACTAAACTATTATAATGTAAGCTGACCTCAACTTCTCTAGTGAATTATTTCGTAGGATTCACTATAAAACAAATAGGAATAATTTCAATTAGGAGACTAAAGTTTTATTACTGCTCAGGAACATAAAATAAAAAAAAAAGATCTCTTTCACTGAGCATAATCACTGCACATACCTTTCTAAAGCTTTGTGTGCATCATTGTAATTGCTAATTTTTAAAAATGCATTTGACTTTTCTGTGTAATTGTATTGTCAGTGTTTTTAGTAACAGTTGATACATGAAAAATGGGTTTCTTTATGCCAAAAAGAGTTCTTTTCCCCAAATATTACTTCTATTATAATTTTTACGAAGGAAAACATTAGATTCATATGACACATTCTTAAGACCTAGGTATACATTTTGTTTAGAATTGTGAGGTTAAAATTATGAACATTTAATACTTGTAAGAGCATGGCTTTAAAAGATAAGGATACATAAATTAAAACTGGACTTTTCTCCAGATTAAATTTTAGGATGTTGGAATTTTTCTAAAACCCTGATACATTTTAGCTGATTGAATAAAATGTCCCTTCAATTACTGAATATTTTCACAAGCTGCCTAGTTCTAGTGGATTATCTAATCAGCATACTTAAACTTTATGTATGATAAAACTTAAGCTTTTGAGTAAAAGTTATTCAGGATTAAAAAGCAGTTCATTAGGGTCTATGTATATTGTACCTCTAAAATTATAATCTTGTCTATATTCTTCTCCATTGGTTTATTTTTTATGAAAATTTATTTGAACTTGATGACATACTTGAAAGGTAGATTCCTGTGTTTCTTTGATGAGCTTTAATTTATGATACATACAACATTTTAGGACTTTTTATTTATTTATTATAAATAAATAAACGGTTATGATGTATTAATTTGCTGGGAATGAAGACAAGGAGGGGTGGAGTAGGAGTTTGTAACTTTTCATATAGTTTTCAGATTAACAGACAGCAAAATTGGGTGTTTGAAAAAGTCCCTTCCAACCCAAGCTGTCAAATGATTCTATGAACCTGCAGTCTGCAGTGTATAAAATGAAAGAGTGGGGAGGCTAGCTATTCTTTATATGAACCACAGTCACAAGCTGCTTGTGAAGTAATGAGAACNAAGTGGGGAGGCTAGCTATCCTTTATATAAAAACTAAACAGTCATGAAAAAACATAACATTTTAGGTTTGTAATGGCTACCTGCAAAAAATTACTTCATGCTTTTTGATGCTTTTTTGTGCTTACCCTCACTTCTGCTCCCCTATCAAGTATTTGAGTTTTCACTGTCTTCCTTTTCCTGTTCTGTACATTAACAGCAGAAAATGTCCTTAATATTTGGAGCAATTTTTCTCATTAGAGGAAATTATTTAAAAAGTAAATGTCAAAGTGTTATTTAGAATATAGATTGTTCCTTCTCATAAAAATTATGTAGACAACTGAACTAAGCCTACCAAGGGAATAATAAAAAATTCCTCCAATTTCTCTTTCATCTTTGAACCACTTGTATACTTGATACTACGTATCTTGTCCAAGACTATTAAAAGAACTGAAGTAAAATTGTAGTATTACTTGCAAAGCAGAAAGATTGAGAGTCTTACTTAGCAGTCAATATTCCTGATATTTAAGTCAAGTAAACCCACAAAGGAACCGTAGATGAACCACAGTCACGAGCTGCTTGTGAAGTAATGAGAACCATTGCTACATTTATGGTATTTCTGTTGTGCATCAGTAATGAATACTGTTTGTCTTACAGTGGTGAACTGTTCTGATCCTGGCTTTGTGGAGAATGCAATTCGCCACGGACAGCAGAATTATCCTGAAAGTTTCAAATATGGAACAAGTGTGGCATACCACTGCAAGAAGGGCTTTTATCTCCTGGGCTCATCTGCACTGACCTGTAAAGCTAATGGGTTATGGGACAGATCATTACCAAAGTGTTTGAGTAAGTTGGATTAGCATTAAAGAGTTGTGTGTGATTTTAAATCATAGGTAGAAAAAAGAAGTGTAGCCATCCATTAAGGAACAAAATGGACTTTTAGATCAATACTTTGCAAATTGTACATCTCAGTAAGAAAACATTAGGACAAAATATCATGCAACTTACATTATTACAAATGCATTTCCAGGGAACGGTGGAACTATTATTTTAAATGGCAGAAAGTCAGCACTAACTGCCCCTATCAGTGAATTGTTAAGGTATCTGGAAACAGCTAGAGAAATCTAAAATTGTTTTAATTTAGAATGATAGTCTAAGACTATGATAGTCTAATGCCTATATCAGATATTTCTATTTTTTTCAGACTCACTGTAGTGTTTCTGTGAGAACAAATTTCTGAAGAATTTTGTAGAAAAATGTTGCTCAAGAGGGTCTTTTTTATAATATCACTTCATAGTTCTTCCATTACTTTCTCCTCAGAGAGGGAGAAAATCTTATGGTGTTTCTTATGATCAGTAAGTTTCATATCTTTACAAAATAACAGTTTGACTGTATTTAATTTCCATTGAGATGTTTTCCTTATATGATGTATTAATTTGCTGGCATGATTTCTGATTTGCAATGCAATTATAAGAAGTAGTAAATGAAATTAAAGTATATTTTAATTTGAAACAAAACAGATATTATAAAATCTTTTGCTTAACAGAATTTTTTCCTAAAATTATTTATTTAATGGATTCACACTTATATGCCAAGCAGTTTTGGTTTGGTTTTATTTCACAACAACCTATGCTTTCTCTTTGTCAATAAGAGCTATAACCTGAAAAAGTGCGTTTATTCACATTTCAGTAGTAAAATAATTAAGGAAAATACACAATTTTGAATACAAAATAATTTTTTTTTTAGTTTGGCAAGAGTTTTTACTGGTGCAAGCTTGTTCCTTACTTCTTGTGTCTTAGGAAAAAAAGTGATTTAAAATTATAAAAATTAGCAGTAATCCATTTTCTTCTTGCTCACTCTAGTTCACCACATTGCTATAACAATATTACAGAATAAATATTTTATTTCACTAAGGTGCTTAAACTATACCTAGTTTTAGATACGATAAAGTTACTTACATTGTCATATCTGCAATATATAAACACATTACAGCATTAATCTTATTTGGTGTCTTCCTTCCTATTGCTAACCAAAATAAGGTGTCCTGTTTGTAGGGAAGGATCATGAACAGAAATGAATGAGGAAAGAAATTTACATATTTTTAGAGAAAGGCTAAACTGGATAGGCTAATTTTATACATAGTTTTGTGTTTAATCTTACAAATTACCAATAAATTATCTATAGCAACAAGAAAACTGAAGCTGTGTAAGAGCTGAAATCCAGACAGACGCGTATTTTGTGGAACCAGCCTTGTATTTAAAGGTTATGAGAGTTTTTCTGTGCTATGAGAACATCTCATGATGTTGTGTTCTTACCTTTGTTAGCCATTTCTTGTGGACATCCTGGGGTACCTGCAAATGCAATTCTTTCAGGAGACAAATTTACATATGGCTCCATAATTCACTACTCTTGCACAGCGGGTCGAAGGCTCATAGGAAATTCCACGAGGGAGTGCCAGGAAGACAGCCACTGGAGTGGGACTCTCCCTCACTGTTCAGGTACTTCTGCCAACCATTATCTGAATGTCACCTTGACATATGGGTAAGGCTATTCTCACACATTTTTCAGCAAATCCTTTTTTATTTCCTAGTTATATTTTAATTTCACCAATAGCCACTCAGCTGTGTCACACCCATTCACTGAAATTGTCTCATAATCATCTTGTTCTCTTTGTCACTGCTACCCAACTTCACTCCTCAACAACATGCTCTAGTTGTATACTGCAGTGTATAGAAGATACAGCAAAACAGTGTTTCAAACCTGGTCAAGTTTTGCTTAAAAAGGATACATCTGATACATTATATTTTTATGAACACTTTGTGTAAGCAAAGGTTGCTAGATCAGAAAATTTAGATTAAGAAACTCCACAGCAAAACAGTGTTAATATATTTGTACGTTTGTAAATTCCTAGATTTTGTACAAATGTATTTGCACATTTTGCTCCTCTTTTCTCTTGCAGAAATATACTTTATTTTTGTCACAATGTGCAAACACCATAAATGTCTGATATGTTCTTGGTGTTGTCAGGAAGTACAGGAATAGTTTGTTCTCCCCTAGACTATGCAAATCTAGAAGAAGCCATAAAACATCACACAGTTTTGTTGAAGTGAAGAGTTCAGGCAAGGATTGGCTACTAAGGAAACACACAGCATATTAATTAATAGCTTTTGTAAGGGAAACAGGTGTACACAATTTGGTATATAAAAATCAAATACCTGAATGGTTGAAGAAGAAAAATTTCCTAGTGCAAAAATTCTCCATAACTACCCATTATACAATCTTATAACTTCCCTTGAACTATTGGACATGCCACTGTTGGACTGATTCAACGTGGCTTGATTCAGATTTGACCTAGTTTAATAGGTGTAAGCTACTTTGAATTATTTTCAGTACTTTGAAAAAGATATGAATAAGTGTTCATTGAAAATAGTCCATTTATGAGCTGCAAGGAGATTATGGAAGGATGCTGAGCAGAATTTGAAATGCTGAGAAAATGAAGTGAATTTAAATCACTACTGTTTCTTTTCTGTTCTCTGCTGCTCAAGGAGGAAATAGGTTAGATTCTTCTCACACTGCTAGATCTCACTGCCATCGTGGTCTCTATGCCTACACCTGAAAGGCATCTCTGCACAACAAGAAATAATTTCTTTCTTATCTTAAGCTTACATTTATGTCACTTTCACCTTTTTATCCAGGATAATATCCCAGATCTGAAATTGCTTGAATTGATCTGAAGACTTGAATAGTCAGATAACAATCTAGTGCTATTCTCCAGCATTTCTCACCACAAGGAAAAATTTCATGTTGGTGGAGGGGAATTATGATCTTTAATAATTGAGACTCTTCAGATATCTTCAGTCATGAATATGATGGTATTTTTATAGACTCATAGATTTTGAAAACATTGAAGAGCCCTGTACTCATGTCTTATGGTGGGGAAAATATGTCTAGTGTAACTAAAATATTGCTACTGATGCAGAATTCAGTTTTCTAACTTTGAACGCAATGGATCACCATCTTGAGAGCATGATGATTCCCTAGGAAAATGAAAATCTATCTCGATTGGCTCAATGTAAAAAAAGCAAAGAAAAACCCCCCCCGTGCCCCCCCCCCCAAAAAAAAAGCCAAAGAAAACCAAAAGGTGTCATGTTTCTCTAAGGCATTTAGAACTGTAAAATGAACTACACTTTCCAACTTAGATATTCATGAGATTAATCCATCAAAATCCAGTATGAGTAATTTGTTGCCAAAATGTCAGTGAAAGAATGATTGTGCCCAGGATGACTGAGGACTCTAATTGGTTTTATACTTCAGGGATATGAAAAAGAGTCCAAATATAATGTTTAAAACCTGTAGTCTCTTTCAGAATGGAATTCATTTCTTTATTATATATTAATATATGTTTGAGTGCCTGATGGTTCTATGATGGTAGAAATATGATCTCAGGGTTTGTTGTCACCTCGGACCTGTTGCAATGATGGACTTTTGTATCTTATGAATTAAGCAATAGTTGACATTTTTGTTCAATATGATGCCCTAATTTTTCAATAATGGATATTGAGTTCTACATTGCTTAATAAAAAGGGGTCTAGACCTTCATATTACTGTAACTGCCTTTGTCTATAACCTTTACATATAAAATTTCATGGTCCCAGTTCAAATTTTCTCCAAGTCAAAACTAGGTGTGTCCAAGAAAAAAGAAAAGTCATTCATCTGGAATAATTCCCTCAGCAAAATCCCAAAACACCTGAGACATCATCAAGTATTCAGAATCATAGATAATTCTGCCCTGAAGAATCCTTTTGCATTCACAAGCCAAAGTATGTGTGAGATATCTGTTTCATGACATAAACGTGCCACAGTGGGAGCCTGAATCACAGTCCTCATGTTATTTCACACATTTTAAGCAGACAGAAATGTCTGTGAATAGTAATGTCCTAGAGTAAGTGGAAGCAGATGGCATCCAGAGGCCACATCTGGACTCCTGCTTTAGCAGCGCCAGGGCATAGGTCATGGATGGCAGTGCTTGATCCCTGAGACCATTATACTCTTTGAATTGTCCCCAGATTAGTTTTCACCCATCACACCTGACAGTCCATCAAGCAACATACAAACAGTTTACAAGTTTTTGTGTGCTGGAGATCATTCTCAACAGTCAGTATGGAGGCAGCCACTGTGTTTTGGAGGGTGAGATTTACTGTACACAGAGAGACAGAATATCCCAGCTGACTTAAGTCACTCACTCTGTTTACAAGCATGTATTTACACCAGGAAATCTGGGTCAGATGCTGCAGGACAGGGTGGTGAGCAATCTATTCTAGAAGAACCTAGTGCTTAAAAAAGTAAACACAATCAAAGCCCAAGTTAGTCTTGAATTCAGGAACTGTCTTGGCCTCCTTTTATGTGAAATCATGGTTGTATCCACTCATACTTGCTATAATTAAAACCTTATGACACACACTTAATTGTGCTCTCTGACATATGAAAATTTTAATTTCTAAATGAATTATTTGAGTTTTTAAAAAATTTGGTATTGCTTTTTCTTTGTTTAGGATTTTATCCTTTATATGAGAGGGGTGCCTATGAAGACAACCCCATTTAAGAATATATAGACTTCAAACTATTAAAATATTTGCACATATTTTGAAAAAAAACCCAACCCAAATAAAATCAAAGCCCAGAATCAAAAATCTAGTTTAAAAAGAATTTGAGTTTAGTCATATAATTCAAAAGTGGAAAACAAAGGATAATATTGCTGTTAACTGCAATGTAGACACAGATCAATTAAGGACATATACAATTTTATACCAAAATTTATAATAAATTGTTGATACTGAGATCATGCTTCCTTAATAATCTTGTATAGTATCTCCTGTAACAGCCACTCTGTGTGATAAAGCACTTGACTGATTCATCAGACTGAGGAGGACATTCCTGAGAGCTCTGTCTTGCAACATGTTTTTCTCTTCTAAATTTGTAACCAATATTTGCATAGAAATTTAGAGGATAAGGAAAATTATGAGATATTTTCATTCTTGACAGGCACAAGGGCAGGAGTATTTTCTGTAGATATATTTGTTCCAAATGCATTTCCTAGAAATTTGAATATGGTTCTTCTCACTCCTGCTGTTATTTAATTCTTGTTATTAGAAGATATCACTACAAGTTAAACAATATAACACAATGTCTGGAAAATATTTATATCAAAAAGCAACAGATTTGTTGAACTGACAAAAAGTGACAGGGGTGCTTCCTGTCTTCTCAATTATCTTTTACTTTTATTTTTATCACATTCTTGGTTTAGGACTGAGAAAAGAAGTAGGGTGAAAAGATACTTATTTTTATCTTTGACTTTAGTTTCACACCATAATACTGAAGAAAAGGGATTGATTGTAATAGAAAAAATGCAGTGGCACTATTTGCAAGTGAGTAGTATCACTGCCCCTACATTTGCACATAATGTCCCTGCCAATATTTGTGCTCTGTCGTGTTTTGCAGGAAATAATCCTGGTTTTTGTGATGATCCAGGAGTACCAGCCCATGGGTCTAGACTAGGGGATGAGTTCAAAACAAAAAGTCTGCTACGTTTCTCATGTGAAATGGGTTATCAGCTGCGGGGCTCAGCAGAGCGAACGTGCTTGCTGAATGGTTCCTGGTCAGGTGTGCAGCCTGTGTGTGAAGGTAGGTACTGATACACTGGCAGTTGGACACTGCTGCCACACTTCCTATGACTTTTTATTCTTTGATTGAAAAATGTTGTTAGGCAGAAATATGCTGTCATAACATTCTGCAGAAAGGTGATCTAAAAAAATTTACCAACAGTTCACGTTTTGCTTCAAATCCAAACTGCTAATTTTTTTAATATATACTTATAAGGAGTTTGTGAGAAAATAATTTTAATTAAAAAATACTTAGCCTGAAGATAAATAATAGATACCTGAGTTAAATGTAAGACTAAATCAATGCTTTTAATTGAAGATATGAAAATGGAGTAATAAATAAATCTGTCATCTGTTTTGTAACAATAAAATACTTTCAAATTCTCTTTCTATGTAATATCTATGCATCAAGGACTCAAAAAATTATAAAATTGCATAAATGAATATATGAATTAAGCATAAATTAATAAATCAATACATATTTCTAAGTAGAAGGTAGACTGTTTTCTAATTAGATATTTTTATGCTGCCTCTTTCAGAAGAAATGCCACAGAATATTTCTGAAAGTCACATTTTAAAATAAGATTTAAAAAAATAATTTTTATATTTTTTTGTGCAGTTAAAATTGGAAACTGGTATAGAAGACTTTAAATTCAGTTTTAGAATGACTTCTCCATTTCCAAGAATTTTTGAAAAATTATTAAAATTCATCAGGTTTGATGGATTTTGTAGTATTTGTTGTTTCCTAAATGAACTGATAAAATGGAAGCTAGAACAAAATATTTGTAAAAATTTTTTTACCTACGCGTTTAGTTCTGAGAACAGTTGTTCTTATGCAATATTCTTCAGCACAGACTGGTCTTGTGTCAGTGCAGATACCATCATAACTGTGTAAAAATGGTAGTGGGCACAGTATCAGTACCTGAGTCAGTATTTTCAGCAGAAAACTGAAGCTTTGCTTCATCCTTTCTATTTCCCTTACATGAAGATATTAAGGAGAGTAGGACAGCAGAGTCAGTGGCAACTATCAGTTCTTTAAATGCTGCTTTTTCCCCCTTTAATCATATTGTTTGCTTCAACCTTTTCTTTAGTTAAAAAAAGAAAAACAAGAAAAAAGCCTCTTTTTTTTCCATTTTTCTATAGTCCTTCAATTGTTTCTTATTTAATATAAGTAAGGATGAGGTTAGGAGAATGCCTATTCTGTTGAATTTTTCTCTTCACTGTTTGAAACTTTTAAACTTAAAAAGTGATTTAAAATTGGTTTCCAAACATAAAAGGTTGACTAATTTTCAATTGGAAAATTGTGTTTGCTTTCATCATAAAACTTAACACTGTTATTTTTTAATTATTAGATTGTAAGTATTATGTTGGGGGCCATCCAGCAGGTGCATATGCAGCAGGTCCAAATCTTTCTTCTGCAGAGGACCCCAGAGGTGGACACAGTACTCTAGGTGGGGGTCTCAAAAGATTGGAGTTGTTAGAAAAGTTGTTAGGAAAATTCAAAACAAAACCCTAAATTCTTTTAATGATTGGTTGATCCACTGGGGGAAAAAAACTCCTCACATTCCAAATAACCCCAGAGTGTAACCAAAGTAATCAAGGTAAGCTGCTGTCAAATCTTGGACACAGGAAGCTGAAACTTAAACGAAGCTTCAAACAAACAAACAAATGCCCAAAAGGTATGGAGGCCAATACAGTGTCTGTTCTTTTCTTGATTCAAAAAAATAAATTAACAAGCAGGTCATAATTTACTATTTATGCAATTTTACCATTGAGAAAGGAGATACCAGAAAACAGGAATAGAATAGAAAAATTTGTCAAAAGGCAAAACAGAGGTACACGTGAGCTTTATTTGATCCAGTGACTGTATTGGGTAGAGTAGAACAAAACAGGCAAACTATCTGAATCAGGAATTGGAAAAAACAAAACAAAACAAACAAACAAACAAACAAAAAAACCAAAACAAAATGCAAGTAATAATATTAGCAAAGAGAAATAAAATGTTAATGCAAGAATATATCTATTACATATTTTCTCAGCAAAATTTCACCATAGGTATTTCAAAAATGAGCTATTAACTTTGTTGTTCTTTTCCTTTTTTATCCCATTTAGTCAACCATCATTTAAATACTTTTTTTTTTTTTTAAATCTCTTCTTTGTAGCTGTATCTTGTGGGAACCCTGGCACACCAACCAATGGTATGATCGTGTACACTGATGGAATATTATTCTCCAGCTCAGTCATTTATGCCTGCTGGGAAGGTTACAAAACTTCAGGGCTAACTACTAGACATTGTACTGCTAATGGGACATGGACTGGCACTGCTCCAGACTGCACAGGTCAGAAAGAAACTTTCTTCTCCTAAAGCTTTAAAGTAGTAAGTCATCCAGCCTTCCTGCTGAAACTTACTGTCTTCACAGATAAAACAACACATTTTTCCACATTCACTTGTCTTGTAAAACATTAATATTAATATTTTTATATGGGGAAAAGTACATGCCCTTACAATACATGCTGGATGCATCCAGAACTATCTTAAGATGGTTACATAGGTAACTTTATTGTATTTGTTTACCTCAGAAATGTCAATTTGATTATATTAATATTTTTTAGAATAATGGTATATTTATCTGTTCCTTTAGAGTTTCCTTTAGTATTTTTTTCCTTTTTTTTTCCTTGTGGCTTAGGCTTAGAGTAGGAAGTTCTGGTAGCTCAAAATCAAATTTTTCTATAATTATATACATTACTGTGCCAGTTTTTATTGTAAGCCAAATGAATCAGAAATCACCATTCTGCTAAGGACCAAGAATCAGGGAGCAGCAAATCTGGGGTATTCCATCAGGGCAGGTGAGCAGGGACCAGAGGAGTTCTACAAGGCAAGCAGGCATAGTGGCCTCACTGATAAGACCAGACTATCTGTGCTTTTATACACACACACAAAAGAAAAGAAATATAAAAAGGGGGGGGGGGGGGGGAAAGAGGCGTTTCATAACTCTGCTGGAATTGCATTGCACCATCAACTTCAGGCTTGATGTGACAAGGATCTCAGTTTGAAGGTTGAAAAAGTCCTGTCAAAACTACCACCAACAGTCTGCAGTAGCTGTAGAGCATGCCAGATGAGACTACTGTGTTAAAGGAAAATGATATTTGGTCCATGCTATTGAAATACCTCAGAAATATAACTTTTCTTGACAGAAACAAAGTTTTCCTTGTATTGTACACTAAAAGAAAGGACATTAGGTAAGCATGGTTGTATGTTTATTTTAAAACAGTACTTTTCTTTTTTCCTCACTAGTGATTAACTGTGGAGACCCAGGTGCATTAGCAAATGGCATTCAGTTTGGAAATGATTTTACCTTTAATAAGACAGTCAGCTATCAGTGCAATCCAGGATACCTGATGGAACCTGCAAGTTCATCTACCATGCGTTGTGTGAAAGACAGCACTTGGAACCAGAGTAAACCAATTTGCAAAGGTGAGCTTTCAAATTTATCAGTTTACAAGCACTGTTTTCACACATATGTGATATTACTTAACCAGTGTCTTTACCGATTAAAAAAAAAATTCAAAATATTCTCTGGAACAATTATTGTTCCACATGCAACTAAAATATTAGATAAGTATTTATGTAGAATTTATATTTATTTTACCACATATGCTGTGATAGTATAGCAGTCAAAATAGAGACCTTATTGACTAAAGTAGAACCAAATCACTGCAATTAAGATTGTCAGAGTGCTCAGCTTAAAAAAATACGAATGAAGTACCCATTTTCCTCTTTGGTCCATTTCTCTTGGATTAGATGTACAAAATTCTGTAATAGGATTCTGCAAACCAAGCTTTCTGTAAAAGATTCCCTTGTTGCAGTACTGTGGTCATCATAAACAGCCAAAAATATGCTTTACAAATAGCTAATTACAAGTGCTAGCAGGAAGGTCATAGTGGAGATGAGGCTGAAAGGCAAATACAGCAGCCTAGTGAAAATTGTTAACACAACTTCAGCAGCCCAGGGAGTAAATTTAACAGCCATGGGCATCTTCTGCTTATAAAAGGCCGAGGCTGCCAACTCACCTAGCACCACTTCACTGTGATATCTAAGTCTAGCCTACTAATTAAATTTTGGCATATGTATTCAACTGACTACATTTTCTGTCATGAAAATTACTGCCTGAGTGATTTTATGGCTGTGGTCTTTGTTAAAAGAAATTATATGGAAATGTAGATCTGGATATTCCAGATTTCATCATTTTGGGCACTCCTATCAGAAGGTGAAAAACATCAGGATAATTTCTCAGTCTCTAATTACCAATAAAGTTAATTATCATTGTGTGTGGAAAGCCTTAGAAAAAAAGCAGGTGAATGAACAGTCATATGAAATAGTACTGCAAAATTAGTTTAAAATAAAATACAAATATTTAGAAATTTAGAATCATAAAAACTTATTTATTGAAAGAAATAATGTTTATAGAAAACCTTTACATAGCTTAGTAACCTGTTGCCAAAAATAATCAGTAATAAATACGTAGGGGAAAAATATAAAACTAGGTACTCTTTGGGCTTCTACTCAGGGACTTCCTGAATCCATAGCCTTTATTTTTGTATTTAAATAAGTTTTCTGTCTATTACAGGCTGCTTTGTCAACACAGGTATGCTTTGTTGGAACAACTGCCTGAAATACCTTTTTTTACATTCAAATGTGTGATTGTGTATTATATTACACATTCCTAAATCATATAAATTTTTGAAATTGTAACTTTTGTTTTCTGACACAGCTATTACTTGTGGCCCCCCTCCAACAGTGCTGTATGGGAAAGTGGAAGGCTCTGATTACCGCTGGGGTGCTAGTGTGAGTTACAGCTGTGCAGAAGGCTACCAGCTGTCCAACACAGCCATTCTCTCCTGCGAGGGGCGAGGAGTCTGGCGGGGAGACATCCCACAGTGCTTGCGTAAGTTTTCTGGGCACACGGTGTTGGGCTTCACCAAAGCTACAACCAGTTGTATTGGGCTACAGTCACAGAATCATAATTTAAAAAGGATTCAGCTGCATCAAGTAATATAGTAATTGTTGCAGGATTCTCCTTGTACCAAAAACCCTACCTGGTTATGAAATTTGAGTGGCTGTGCCCATTAAAGGTCACAGTCTTCTTCCTTTCCCCAAAAGTCACCCTATCTCTTGTTATCTAATTGGACCCATCACCATTTGCTATATTGGTAATCCTACTGGATGTTCTGAATTTGACTTGTGGTGAGTTTGACTGGAATATTCCCTTACACTTTTCCTTTTTTGATTCCCTGTTTCCATTTCCATTAACAGGTGACAATAAGGATGCTAAACCTTAAGCTCATAGTTCATAGCCTTTCTAAGCAATTTTTTCTTTACGAAGGAGAGTACATACTCTCATGTATTGCTTGTATTTGTTTTTCAGCATGTTCTAAATCTGTCAACTCAACTCTTTGAGTTCTTGAAATCTTGTTAGGACCCTGATAAACATTTTTCCTTATATCTAATTAGGGCAAAAATTTCCAGCCTACTCATTAGAGGGTGTCAGATGTGAAAAATGGTTTTATTTTTAAGCATTGCAATATAGCATTTTCTATTTAGGGATTATTTTGTCATCCAAATCTAATCAATATTTAAGTCGTTCAATTAAAAGGTCTCTTTTTCCAGGTTAAGTTTGATGCTTTCAATAACTATAACAGTGACAATTTATTTTAAATTGCTGTCAAGAATTTAGGAGATCTACAGTCCTACACAGATAAATTAACATAGCATTTGCATTCATATCTAGTACACCTGCCTCGCACATAAAACAATGTAGAATACTTCAGCTTAAAGCATGTGCAGATTTTAATACTTTTTTTTTTTCTTTTCATTTTTATGTATCAGCTGTGTTTTGTGGTGATCCTGGTACTCCAGCAGAAGGACGCCTCAATGGAAAAAGTTTCACCTACAGATCTGAAGTTAGCTTTCAGTGCAGACCTCCTTTTATTCTGATAGGCTCCTCAAGAAGATTCTGTCAAGCAGACGGTACTTGGAGTGGAATTCAGCCAACATGCATTGGTAATAACCACCATTAATGCATTTTCTATTGGCAATATTCTTGATAAGCTATTAGACTATCATAAATCTAGCAATTAGCTATCCAAGTATAGAAAAGATCTGTGTAATATAAAAATAACTAGTGAAATAAGGTTGTATTTTGAGTATAAAAACTTTGACATATAAACACAATTACATATGAAGTAATTTGTAAATTTACATGGTTGCTTGTCTGCTGGAAATGCAGAATCTCAATACGTGCAAATGCATAAATTTGTCCCATCTATTTTTAGAATCTATTGGATATGCAGAAGACTGTGGCAGATTAAAGACCAGATTTCATCACTGGAGAGTTAAAGGCATTTTTCAGAATTGATCCTAAACTGAAGTGTTTTTGACTTTATGAATGTGGCTTGTACCTCTCTGATCTTTTGAAATTCTAATGAACTCCCAAATACTCTCAGTTCCTCATTGACTGTTGTGCAACTGGTAGGCTTTTAACATGTTACATCAATCAGATTGACACCTTTAACTCCCACTGACATCAGAACTTGATCCCACTTGGGGTGACTTGCTAGAGAAAATTATTTTAATTTTATAATAAAAAAGTTCTCTTTGATATTTCTAAATAAACATTCAGATTGTAGGCCATTTATGTATTTTGTTGTGGCTGAGATATTGGCTGTATGAAAAGCTGGGCACTCTGAGAAAAGGTTGTAATCATGATTATTGAAAGCAGCTTGTATTTTTAAATGAAGACATAACAGTCAACAGAATTCTTTTCTATGAATTTAAAACTTCTCTCCATAGTTGTCACAAACTGGGCAATCATCTTACACCTATATTTTGCTACAGAGGCAAGAAGGCTTAAACAAGCTAATTTTCAGATCTGATGCCAAGAATCAACTTTGAAAATATAATAATTACATTTCTGTTTATAGTTTGTATAGTATAATCTAGAAGAACATGGAAAGTAGTGCATCAAAGATACAAGTTTTTTTCTTTTTTGCATCATAGTTTTTTGTTATTGTAAAAGGAAAATATTAGAACATCTAACATATTTACAGATTAAATATCTAAGCAATTTGAAGCTTAAGAGGAGTGAAATTATCTAGAACTAGACCTAAAAATGCCATATAGTGGAATATTTTCTATGTCTGGGTAGCAATGATTTCTTTAGAATACTTTGAGAATTCTTGCTTTGGGTTCTTCAGATGAGACCTATCTTGAAAATTCAATTCAGCTTCATTTGTCTATTATTAGAAATAGAACTCCAGCTCTTGATAATTTTTAAAAAGTTCCTGAGCTGTTCAAGCATCTCAGCATCAGGAGCATGTTTCCTTTTTATTCTCACACATTAGGTCAACATCTGCCTAACTTTTGAAGCCTTTGATAAATATCAGTCCAGTTGAATTTTTATGCTCTACTGATGGTCAGTATGGAAAATGGGAGTTAGCCAAGAGTGAAATGAAATACCACATTATTGTAAATGATAAGTTCAATTTTTGCTCTACAGAAAACTAATTGTTACAGATGAAGTAGAGTCACAAGATATGTTCTTCTTAATTCAGTGTCAGCACTCAGCAGACCTGGTTACCAGGAGAAAATTACATACTACAGAAAAATCCACTGGATGAAGTTCTCTGCTGTCTAACTGGTGGACATGCATAGCAACTCCAAAGCCACCACCAGAATAACGGCATTACTGAATGAAAAAATAGTTTCTGGCTGCTTTAAATTACTCTCATGAAACAGACCAATTAGTTTTACTCTGTTGGCATGTGCTTTTTTTCATGGAGGAAATTTTATTCTCCAGCAACAGCTGAGGTGGTGCTCCATTAGACACTTGTTTTCTTTGTGGCATAGAAACAAAAATCTATACAAAAATTAAAAGTATTTACTTGCTATAGGAAAGCAGGCTGATTATGGGTTTGGGATGGATTTTTAGTTTGTGGGATTTTTAGATTTGAGGAGTTTTGGTTGTTTCTTTTATTTTGAGGTGGTTTGTTTAGAAATACTTATCATTAAGCAGTACATTTGAAACAAAGAAAAAAAATAAAAATTTCTTAAGATTTCTCTATGTATTCCCACTGCATTTTGAATAGTGATCTATACTATGGATTCAAAGAGTTTTAAAAGGATAAGATTGCTAAAAATTAATGCAATCCTAACTGTAAAGTCTGCACTACCATAAATACCTGCAAAGATATTTAAAAATAGTGACAATGCACTGAAACAAATTACTATGATATATTTGGTAATTTAGTTGGAAATACTGGTATAATATACAGAAAAACACATTCAATTAAAAATTGAATTATTGTCATCACTAGACATTGATGAAATTATTTAATGTTTTCAAACAGTTTTAGAGTATTTTTTTCCATGCCATAATAATATGTGTTGTGCTTCACATTTTGCTTTAGATCCAGCTCACAATACATGTACTGACCCTGGTACTCCACATTTTGGAATACAAAATAGCTCCAGAGGTTATGAGGTAATTTTTAAATTATTATTTATTAACATTCTAAAAGGAAAATATATGTAATAATTACATAAGAAATTTAATGAGAAACATTATCTTTATTCTTAAATGTCTGATGCAAACCTTGAGAAACTTCCACCCTCTTTTTAATAAAAACTCATTCTTCATTCCAAGCTTTTCTTGGAACGTTCAGCTAAAACAATGAACTTGTACCCCTGTAATCTATCATGCATTCAATCCTTTAGGAGACTTCAGTAGGGAAGGCTATTTATAAATTGATTACTTAATATGATATGACATAATATAATTACCTTGCTTTATGATAATAATTCTTTCAAACATTGATGAATAGTCAGTAAATACCTAACAACCAAAGACCTGTGAGATCCAAAGGCCATGTAGTCCTTGACAAAAAAGTCAGTAAGTGGCTTTACTAAATTAGAAATTCATGTTATGTTTTATTCAGTCAGAGAAGATTAAATTATTCTAATTTGTGTCCAGGTTCTCTGTGATGAATATCTGTTCTATAATTTCTGAATTCTTCACAGGTTGTTAGTTTAACAAGTGAGAGGTAGAAAAGTGACTGAGGAAATAATTGTAGATGCAACAATGACCAATCCACAGTCATGATATAGATTGATAAACTTTGTGTGGATAGATTTTTCAGATATAAATATGTGTGACTGAAATTTAAAATTAGTTCTGTTTGTGTTTGCTGCTTATTTCTGAGCCTTGGGCAGTGTGCCCATTGTGACCAAATTAGTAGAACTGTTTTCCAAAAAGTCCTTTCTGTAAGTTACTCTGGTTATTGGTAGCCTCTCTCTCCTGCAATTTTTCTGTCTTTGTTGCTCTGGCTTTTTTTCAGCCCTTTTCTTCACCTTCTGCTCCTGTCTGGCTCACAGATACTGAGCCATGTCTTGTGACCTTAACCAAGGTGGTTCTTCTTCTAGTAGTGGGTGCAGTTGCCTTTCTGATGTCTCATCTTGATCCTGTACCTGTCCCCATTTTCTCTTCAAGAATAGCTCTAATCTTTGCACCTAATTTCATCGGGGGGTTGTTTTCTTTTTTCTCTTCCTTTTATCTGCCTCACAAATTGTCTTTAATAACAGAACTGTATGGGCCAATTCACTGTTCTACTATCTGTTGCTCATGTTTATGTAGACTGATCTTCTTTTCCCATTCACCTCTAAAGGCCATACTAAGTCTTCCTATGTTGTTTATTAAGTCTTTCTCCAGTGTATTTGCTCTCAGAATGCTATCTTGTACCACAGCAAGGAGACTTCTCTCTAATGGTTACAAAACTAGATTGTTTTAGGTTGCTTTTTTTTTCATATGTTTTTCATGGGCATTCCTGTTTGTATGACATAGCCAAGCTTCTATAAAACACTTTTCAGCAGTCTTTCCTCATTAGGGAGGAGTGTGATGACGGGAAGCAGATCTTTGTAGGGTTTTCCCCATCTACCAGCATCCTGTCTTGCCCCCTTTATTCTTTGTCTTTTGTGCTTCACTACACTGTGAAGCCCCCAATGTTTTTCATCCAAGTATTATACAAAGAGTCTGCTGCTTTCATTTTAACTTTTAAAAGTAAAATGAAAAATCAGTATCTCTTTAACTACCTTGAACCTGTGCTATTTTTTGCTTCGTTTTTTGGAGCACTGAGAAAAGATTTGCATCTTGTTTTTACTGACAGATATCAGAACTGGCACAAGTGAAATGACTTAGGCTCAAGACTAGCCACACATTTTTCTACTCCCTACAAAAGACATGCTGTGTGTCCTTGGCAGGATGGAGAGAATAATATGTTTAAAAATAGTTAGAAAGACCTAAGTCTACAAAGCCATATCAGTAATATTGACCTTTAAAAACACCAGTGGTTTTCCCAAACTACTTCTGGGAGAAATGGTGTGTTTGTTAAACTTCTATCATGATAAGCAGGTTTTATAAATTTAGTGTATAGATAGCAGGTAGCTACTTTTAAAGATACTAAGTTTCAATTTCCATTGAAGTTCTTCTATGACATTTTCAGTGCAGAGCTATCTGTCTTTCTATAACTGCAAGCACTTACTAATACACATTGATCACTACTCATTTGCAACTTGCCTATGTGATATATTACTTTATTAAAGTAATAAAATTTTCAATAATGTCAATTTTGTCTAATTTATTTATTTATTTATGATTGCCAAGATTTTTTATCCAAAACAAAAGTAATGCTTTACTGATTAGCCCCATATCATTAAATAACCTGGCCTGGAGTTACATTCTGGTTACTTTTGCCAGTACCATCAATAAGTTCATTTTACTAAAACTCTCCACACAATCTCTCATCTCTTAAGAAAATTCTTTCTCACCTGTGATTTTGTATGTGGTTTTCATGCATTTCTATTCCTAGCAGAAATCTAAAGAGCATTTTCTCTGTTACTTTACCTTGTCTTTTGAGGAAGGTCGTGTCATATTTGACCATAGGAAGGCTTTCCAGATCTTCACTCTGCTAGTGGAACTTCTGAAGTCAAACTTAATAGTAATAAACGCAGTGTACGATGTTTTCATCTGGAGTTTTCTCTAGTGAATGCATTTGTAGATGAAACAGTTCTTCATAGTTTTGGGGTATTTTCCACTCTAAAAAACCCCATATTTAGTCAAATTACACAATGAAAAATCTTTGAAAGTGACTTTATGGTAAAATTACATCGAAATATATGCAGTGATGTACAGGAAAAAGAGGCATTTCAGACATTTGCTATGCTTTTCTCACACTGAAAAACTAATCAGCAGAAATGTGTGAATATCATTCTTTTCCATGTGAACAGCCTTGTCAATAATATTCCACATATTGTTTTAAAATAAGATCACAAAAGAATCAATTAGTCAAACATCACCACATAAAAAAAATAAAAGTAACTCCAGAAACAGTAAAAAGCAGACATTTTTATTTTTGAAAAAGACTGTATTAACTTATCACTGTCTTGATATCTGACTACACTTGATGAATATTTCTTCTGACATTCTGGTTTGATCCTTAGGTTGGGAGCACAGTCTATTTCAGATGCAGGAAAGGTTATCATATTCAGGGATCTACCACTCGTTCTTGTCTCGCTAACCTGACTTGGAGTGGAATACAATCTGAATGCATCCGTAAGTCTGGGTTCTGTTCTAACGACTTGGAACAGTGAGCAGTTTTAACAGTTAAAAAGTGATACATGTGGAAATTAATGACAAAATATTTGCTACAAGGATGGGAAGCTTTATTTTAAAAAGATTTTTAAATGTTTTATTTGTTGTTGTTTCCTATTCAAAGACCAAACATGTATTTGGGGTATTAATTTGAAGGAAGATTTTTCAGATTTTTTTTTTATAAAGTTCACAATAATTCTATCAGTTGTACTCAAAAAAATCTCTTTTAGTAAACCTACTGAATTAACTATTTTAATTAAGCTAGAATTTGTGTGTGTGTGTGTGTAGGAAATTAATAAAGAATGGAAAGTGACCTGAAATATGCATGGAACTATTTTGTTGCCTAGTATTTTGTGATCATAAACTAGAGCTCAGCAAAATCCATCTTTTCTGTGCTATGCATGGTTATGAACATTACTTATAGCTTTATATATTACTATAGCTCTGTGTGAGTTGGAGGACATCAAATAACCATTGTATTAAAATACCCTGACCTAAGCTAAAAGTAATTCATTCCAATGACCTTAGATTCTTATCCTGTTTTAAATTATCTTTGGGTTGTTATAAATGAACACCATGTGGCACAGAGAAAGAAGCATACTGAGTAACCAAATCTGTTATAGTCAATGTTCTATGACAAAACAGTCTTGTGGAACCTTTATTTCAATTGAAATGCATTTATTTTTCCCAATAACCACTCTAAATTTTCAGAACATAGAGTGGAAGTGATGCTTGAAGCTGTGACAGTACAATAATTCACAGGACCAATCATTGCACCATCTACAATATCATGTGCTACCCCTCATTTTAACTGTTTTCTGATTCCTAGCATGATTTGATTTTGGTTTATTCTTTAAAAATACTTGGTAGTATCATTTCTATCCCACAATAATATAACTATACACTCTGTGTGTTACTTTTACAAGTAATAGCTACTTGACATTGCTGAAAGCTATCCAGAGTTGTCATGCATTTATTTCAAATTGGATACTGTAATTCTAGGAAACTGCTTACCACTGTTTTCTAACTGTGACACCCCC
Source organism: Alaudala cheleensis (assembly GCA_013398995.1). Taxonomy (NCBI): domain Eukaryota; kingdom Metazoa; phylum Chordata; class Aves; order Passeriformes; family Alaudidae; genus Alaudala; species Alaudala cheleensis. The sequence continues at coordinate 141,874 of VWYE01020557.1, forward strand.
TTTGCAGCTCATGCTTGCAGGCAGCCAGAAACCCCAGCACATGTAGATGTGAAAGCAATAGATCTCCCTACCTTAGGGTACACTTTGGTGTATACCTGTCAGCCAGGATTCTTTCTTGCTGGTGGATCAGAGCATCGGACATGTAAACCAGATATGAAATGGACAGGAAAATCACCTATTTGTAAAAGTAAGTCATTGCTCAAGTGGCTTTTTGTATCTTACTGGGATGAATTAATTTTCCCAGACATTTTTATTTTATTTTGTAGCATTAATTTTTTCCACTCTCTATTTAATGACGCTCATGGAACAACAGCTTTTATTTTCTGAAAGAAATAGTGAAGAAGTAGAAGTGAACACAACATCTAGAACTCATGGAGGAAGAAAAGGGGATATTTGTGTGTGAGTGTACCACATACATATGTTTACCCTTAACAACAGCAAAAAAACCCTTTAATATTATTTATCTTTATGTCACAATTTTAAAAAGTGTTTCAATGTATTCAGTGCTTAATATATGAATTTCCATAAGATCAAGAAATGTTGTTTAATATCCTAGCTTTTAGATTCATTGAGGTATGCTTTTAGTCTAGGGAAATCTTATAAAATAAAAATGAACAGCACAATAAGAAAAAAATTCTCTGCACTGTAATACACGTTTATATCAGTGTAACTTTGATATAGGTGTCTAGAGTAGATGTAAGTACATAGAGTCTGAATTTACTCTTCACATGCAAATCAAACTTGGCTGTTAGTTCTCAATTCAGAAAAATAAAATAAAATTATATTTAGAATATGAATAGAGGAAAAAATAGTTAGATGCCATAGAAAAGTTTTTGCTGTATGATTTTTAATTTTAATATCTTTTTGAATAGTTTTGATGTTTGAGTAATATTTATTTTTCTTTAATGTAAGGGCAGACTTCTTTGATTCAGCATTGTCATATGATCTACATATCAGAATTTATCTTTATTGCCTGTCCCTAAAGGATGATTTTTCATAGATACTGTATAATTAATAATTTGAGATAAATGATCTTTGGTTTGGGGTTTTTTTTCTTGCTGTCTTATTTATTGAAGATAAATGGCAGTAAAGATTTCTATAAAATTGGATTGCAGTCTTTAAATATAAATCTCATTGAGTGTCCTACCCTTTTTTGTGCTTTCTTATCACTTGATCAGTCTAAGTAGTGAATTTCTGCTCCTAAGGAGAAAAAAAACTAATCCAATATGCAGGACCAAATCTTCCAATGGGAACTATCCTTTCTAATGTGCCAAATGATGAGTCCAGAACTTGATCAGGTACACTTGCTGAGTGTACCAGAAACAAAGCAAATTACACCTTTTAAATTCCTAAATTGCCACTCTTCCTGTGATATCTGATCCTGTTATATGAATAAAGCTATCTGGCTCTTGATGGTTTATGTCATAAATGTACCAGTCTTTCTAAACACAATTTTTACTATATTTAATATATTATTATTTATAATTAGATATAGCATTTGTCCCCTCTATAAGGCTCTCTTTTATAGCACTGGGACTGATATAAACCCTTTAGACCTAAATGTATGAAATACTTAGCTAGCCAGACAACTTTCTGCAGTAAAAATGTTGTTTACCTAAATTATTTTCTGATACTTTTGTGCAAGTGGATAGGTTAAAACATGTAAAGTATTCAAGAGGAGTTATTTCTGTTTTAAAAGTGACTCTATTGGATAAAAGATGATTGCATCCAACAGGTATTGTTTTAATATTCTATTAAAAATAAATAAAAACAAAAACCACACAAAAATGTTCATGAAAATGATAATTTGTCTTTTTACTTGTAGGTAAAGGAGTGAGAGAAGTTAATGAAACAGTAACTAAAACTCCAGGTTTGTATACAAGAAGAGCTTTAGATCTAAATAAATTAAATTGATTTACACATAAGTTTGTTATGGATTAAAAAACTATTTCCAATATTTTAGTGAAGTATTTTTGTTACAAATTTCCAAGGAGTATATAAATCTTTAGGTCTTTCATAATAACAGGTGACATGTGAAACCTATTCTATGAAATCTTTCAGAAGCAACTTTTTAAAATTTCCATAGTGCCAGTTGCGAATTGCACAAAATCCCTTCTCAAACAGACAAAAGAAGTTTATATACACAAATGTCAGATTTGATGTAGTTTTATATCAGACAGATTGCTATAATGGAGAGCCTTATAATGAGTGTATGCTATAATTGCATGGAGTAGCTTCAGTCAAAGTTCTGCCCTTTACATTGAAAGTGTTGTAAGAAGGATAAAAAACCCCACAGCAAAACCAGTTTTGGAAATATTCTTGGCCCTCATTTCACAGAAACTCTCCACTTACTCCCAGATAGGGTTTCCAAAACAGTGTGGACCAGAAGGCAGGTGGCAAGGCAGGCAAACATTACTGTTATTTTTCTATGCCACCTCATGACCATTTATGCGGTTAACGTATTTCTGCTGCCTGTGACAAAATGGACAAATGCATCTGAGAAATCCCTATTCAGAAATATTTTTTTTATTAACTTATTTAACAATAAGCAGAGTTGCAACCAAATAAATGAGCTTGTAATTCTATATTTTGATTTTTAGCAAATCTGCAGGGAAAATAAGATTAATTGTTAACATTCATGGCAGTTCATAGAAGGACTCTCTGTAGAGCAGATGGGATAAAAAGGTATTTCTGTTAATAATTAACCTTCCTGGAGAGTTTAGTGAGAGAGTCAGGTGAATCCATAAATGAGTTCCTTTAAAATGCATAATAAAGCAGGATATAGTGTTCATTCATTATAATTAATATACAATCTTCATTTATTGGAGGCTTCACCTCACAAGCACCTAAGGTATGCACTAATCCGCTACCACACAGGTTTTGACATTTCAATGCCAAATTAAATTGTAGACCTAGTTTCCAAACATATTCACTATGCAGAGTATCAGTATCAATTCATACAATATCATGGCCTTTATAACTAGTTTTGATAAATACTATTTAAAAGCTATTAAAAAAAAAAAATGCTGTGGTTGAGGTTGCCAATAATAGTAAACAGAAAACTGAAACTGCAATCAATGACAGTAATTAAGAAGAACAAGTTTTAAGGGGTTTTCAAAAAACAGCTCAGCATTATTATTATGTATTTTAAAATTGTTAATTGTCTTCTTTATAGAACATTATATATTTTGAAATGCTTTCTTTATGTTGTTATCTTGACTTTTGATACAATTTGATTTGCTGCTATCTGTATTTTGAACAGAATTAAGCTAATATTGGTATACTACAGTTTCTTTAACAGAATAGATTTGTGTTCTGATTTTTCACCTTTTTACAACTGAATGCAAGTTTTTGTTTGGTTAGTTTTTTGGGGTTTTTTTTTTTGGCCAAGTTTAATGTCTTCATAAGCAATAGTAAACATTTTTACATGGTTGAGTATAACTTTCAACTAAAGAATTCTTACAATATCCATGTGAGAATTAAGAACTATATTACTCTGTTTGGTTTCCACAGCTTTGTATAGTCTTCACAAAAATAGTTAGGAAGCTGTTTTAATGAGTAGCCATGGATTTTCCCAATTGTCATGTTCTGTGAACAATCAGTGCACTATTGGAATACTAATAGCCAGTTCATTTTTCTCATTTTGCATTTGCCCACAGGGGGTGGGAAAGGCAGGGAACTTGTAAGGGTTCAGCAGAATTGTCTCAGAGCCTCTCCAAAGCTGCATCTCTGGAGGCTGCAGCACTTGCGTTTTAATGTTTTAAAAGAACTTTAAAAATGACTGGGGAAGCAGTAATACATTTTTTCCTCCCTACTGAGTCTGTTCATCTGCAAATGCAAACTCTGTAAATTGTTAGACAAATTACGTCCATACTGGTTCATACTAATATTAATACTGGATGTTCACCTTCATGGGTGACACTCAATATTGATTAAAAACATAGAAAAATAAAAATAAAGGTAATATTTATTTTTAGAATACCAAGGTTCAAATTTAACTATGTCACTATTGTAGCAAAAAATGAGAAATGCATAGGAAAAAGAGTCTGAAAGACCCTTTACAGAATCCACATATTTGCAGAAATTATACAAATTCTAAGGACTGTGACATACCAATTGAAATGCAAGGCTTCAGATTTTTGGTAGTAAGTTGAGGTAACCTTGTGTAAAGCCCCACTGACTTTTACTTTTGAAAATGAACATTATTCAAAGCTGTTACACTAAAAGCTATTTAATAGGTCTCTGCTCATTTGGAATCCAGTGGTAGAACCAATGACATACTAATGACATTTTCAAATTATTCAACACTGAGCTTGAACATTTGCTTGTGACTTTTGCACAACTTAAAGGCAGAAGACACAGAAGAAGTTATTTATCCTTTAGTCAACATCTAATCAGCCCTCTGATTTTCAGATGTATTGCATGTCAAGTGTTATTGCCCTGGGTTTCTTTCTTGATTCATTTTTGCAGTAAGTGATTAGGTAGAGGAAGAAATATCCATGGAATTTTTTAAAATGGATATAGAGAATACCTGCTCAGATAAATTTCTTTCAGTAAAGACAGCTGCCTTTATATGTCCTCAGAGCAGAGTTCAACAAAATGCAAAAAAAACCAAAATTATTTAAGATTTTAATTAGAAGAGTGTGAAACACTTGTAATGTCAGTCTTAAGATACTTAGAAAGTATCATTTGTAGTGGTCATAGATAGTAAGGGTGAATTTTAGTACTTGCTAGGGATATAATTTTGTCAATATATGATGTGATTAGTTAAACAATTAAAAATACAACATCTAATACCTACACAATTTTTTTTGGTCTAGAGGAAAGATATCAATCCCATCAAATAAATAATCCAAATACATATACATATTCTTCCAATAACTCATGCTTCATATTGTAGGATTTTTTCTTCAGATAGTTCAAACTGCAGTTGCTGAGAAATGGCAGTTTATTCTAAATTAAAAAAAAAAAAAGTTTAATTCTTTGAAAACTTCACTGTTCATACATGCAGTAATATTTTATATGGAAAAAAGCTTTAAGGTCTAAAAATGAATGATAAAACTGTACTAGAAATTCAGTCAATTCAGTTGAATATTCATTTGATACTCAGTTGAATATCACATACAGTGCTGCTTCAATAGATCCATGAGAGAAAAGGGATGGCCTAAGACAATGTTTCTTTCCAGGAATCTCTGGTTTCAGAATAATATTGTATTTCTTTTTCTTGTACTTTAAAGGTGCAGGGCTTTAGGGGGAAAGTCCATTGTTTTTCAGTCTTGAGGACACTGACTGATTCACACAAGCTATAAAGTGTGAGGTTATCTGGAACATATACCATGATGGTGTAGTATATTATAGGCAATTGTGTGGCAAGATTATAAGATGTATTGTCTGAATTTTTGTTAAAATTTTTACTATAATACTTCCTTATAAGAGTGGATTGATTGTCTAAAAAATATTACAGGCGTAGTTACTGCTAGAAAGATTGTTATTTCATTATTGTTTACTTTTTCCTTTGTTTCTTCCCCCTCCACTTTTATTTAGTTCCTTCAGATGTGTTTTTTATAAATTCACTGTGGAAAGGGTTTTATGAATATTTAGGAAAAAGACAGCCTGCTACTCTCACTGTTGATTGGTTCAATACTACAAGCAGCAAAGTGAATGCCACATTCATTGAGGCATCCAACATACAACTCAAACTATCAGGTAGGTTCAGAATTTGGTGTTAAAGAAGGTGTTCTTATATTTTTTTAATCTGTACAGTTTTGATACATTTTCATTCAAATGGAAAATGAAACAAAAATTTTATATTGTAGCTAAAAATAATTTTCTTTTGTGAAAGGAACAGTTTTAACAAAATGGTCTGCACAGGCTTCTGTCATTTCATATGCAGTCAACCATCTACTTAAGCCATTGTATTTCAAATAGATATTGAGGTAAGGTTTATTCATCTCAGACTGTTAGATAGCACTGGTGTGTTGAACTCACAGGAAATACTGAAATGACAGATTAAGTGTTTATAAGAATTATTAAGAATTATTTCAGAATTGCACCACTGGAAAGCTCAAGTAATCAATAGTGATTAATATATACCTTAAAATAATGTGATACTAATAATGGCATAGCATAAAATAGGCACAGATAATTAATAACATTGTAAATTATACATACCTAATAATCATCATGCATTCCTTTCTGTAAATCTAACTGTGAAGTTCAGATTTAGCCTCTCATCACAGTTATATTAAAAAGAACATTATCAGCTATCACTCTCTTTTAAGGCCAAGAGTTCAGAGAGAACTGCAGTAATTGGTTGCCAAAGAGGAAATTTCTTTCACTGCACTTCTGATATCTAATGTAGCAATATACTGTTGTGATGTCAGTAAAATCCATTTTTTCCAGGTCAAGGAAATTCCAGGAAAGCAGTTCTATCTGTATTCAGAATTATTGAAATACTGTATAAAAAGACAATTTTTCTTGGCCTATTATAAAAAATTAAGCAATACAAACCTATCTTTGCATACTCCTATCAACTATAATGAGGCAAAGATTGAGTTAAATAAGATCTAGCAATACTTTAAATCTTGAGGTTTTCCATGTTAGGAAATTCTTTTTACATTACAGAATGTTTCTACAAACTTTTAGTTGTAAAGCAATATACTTAGATTTGAAGGGGTATTTGAACAAACAGGTTGAAAATTTGTTCAAAAGGTATGTCTTGCCTCCTTGATTTTAATAGGTGTTTACAAGAAGGAAGAAGCCCATTTGCTCTTGAAAGCTTTCCAAATTAAAGGACCAAGTGACATTTTTGTAAGCAAGTATGAAAATGACAACTGGGCACTAGATGGTTATGTAAGTACCCAAAGATGGCTGAAATTAAATTCTGAAATAATTTGTAATTATCCATGTAACTGTATCCATTTTTTTTTGTATTAAAAAAATGTAATCCAGCACTCTGGATGTCAGTGTGGAAATTGGATTAACTTTTTCTTTCAAAAATATGTATAAAAAATGTATCTGCTGTACTCTGATTAGAATTTTTCGTTTATGAAAGGGAAAGAGGAGCAAATCTGCAATTTTTTGCCATGGTTATGCCTTGTTTCCTTTACCTTTAGTAATATTGCCCTTATTTGGTTTGGTAAATAGTTCACTGTAATAAAAGTACACCTAATCTTGAAGCAAAACAGTGTTACTTTACTTTTTGCATTTCTTCTTTCTGCCTCATGATACTTCCTATGGAAAACAGTTTCAAATCTAACAATTCAGCAGGCTTCTATATATGCCCATTAATTCAATTATGAGTATGGGATTTCAAGAATTTTAAAACCCAGCAACATAGATTAAAGATTTTGAAATCATTCCAGGTGTTATTTTGAATTTTTTAATCCCATTGCTAATAAATAAAATAAAATATTTTAAATAATAAATATTGTATAAACATAGAAAATCCAGTGATATTTTAAAGGCAAAAAGTTAAAATCTGGTCTCCATATTATCTATTCTAAGTCAGAAAAACAAATGGTTAAACATGTATTCATTTCAGAAATAATTTTTTCTGTTTCACCATATTCTAGGTATCCTCAGGTCTTGAAAGAGGAGTTTTTACCTATCAAGGTGATATACATGGAAAAGACTTTGGAAAATTTATGCTCCAAAGACAAGGTACATGCTTTCATAGATCTATAATAGGTATCATCTTTTGGGGTCTTGCAAGAATGAATTTAAAGAATTACTCAGCTATATAACTGAAGTAGGCACGTTTGTTTTACACTACCCCTATTACAGAACATAACCAAATATGCATATTTGAAATATACCGTTGAAATCCTAATTTAACTCTGCTTAACATGTTACTATCACAGGTTTTCTAGTGTAGCAACTGAATAAGTACAGGATGCTCTTAAGGAGAATGCCATTGCAAGAGCTTGCATTTCTTTTTGAAAGTACCAGGGATATCATGCAATGCAAACACATTTTCTGCTTAAAGATATAAATTGTACTCAGAATCATGTAAGAAATTAAAAGGACAGAATCAATCCTAATTTTGACAGTGTTATTTGGAGAGTGCCTGTTACTGGTGGATGTTTTCAGAATGTATATGTATTTGGACCAAATTTTAATTTACTGTCAAAAATATTAAATGAGTGTCTGAGGTATGTATTACAGCTATGGACTCAAGTGCTCTAGAACCTGGTATGAGACTAGTTATTTTACTCATAAAATAGTTTTATCATAAAAACGAAAGCATTTACTTATTAAATATTCACTCATATATGGCATGATAATAGCTTTGAGAGATAAGACTTCATTGATCACACATACTTCTATTTTGAAATTTTTCTAAGAGTTTGAATATTCCAGATTTTTGTTGATTTGGGTGGACTTCAATGAATTTGATCATTACCATATTTTTTAATAATTACTCCAAATAATTGGAAGAACAGCTGGAGATTGTCATAGTAAAGGATGAAGAAAATTATAACTGAATGTGGGGTTTTTTTGGGGCTTTTTTTTTAGAGTCTGTCACTTCTTCTAACAATAAAAAACATTTAAATCAGTTCTTCTAAAACTTCTATTAGCTGTTGGAACTACTTCCCATAGTTTGTCTGTCTCTAATTTAGAAAAGTTGGAGAATGTCCAGTACATTACAATCCAGTACAAATACATAAATTTATGCCAAGTGTATTTCCACAGCTTGAATTTTGGGACAAGTACTGGGTATTAAAACCCAAAGATTTTTATAAAATGGTTGTGTTCTAAAACAATTCAATGTTACGAGTAGTGTGATGAAGCTCATAATGTGATCCCAAGTACCAAGATTTATTAATTTGAAAAGGTTTTCCTTCACCAGTTCTGCAGAGAAATATGTAGAGAAGTCTAAAACATGACGGAAGATTAGGACAGTGAAAAAGATTGTAGTGTGATATTTTGTCATATTTTTAAGCGATCAAATGTGGCAATACTGAAATTCCTAGGGAGGTTGACTTCATTTTAAATTCAATTTAGTTACTTCCTAAAATTTAATACATTTTTAAAAATTAAATACGCAAAAGGCATTTTAATATTGACAGTTGAAACAGCTATGGTTTAAAGGTATGTCACAGCAAAAAACCTTATCTTATTTGTCTTTTGCATTGAGCTTGAACTACAAGAAATCATAGAATGGTTTGGGTTGGAAGAGACCTTAAACATCATCTAATTCTAAACTGCCTGCCATGGTTTACTACTCACCAGATCAGGTTGCCAGTGCCCCATCCAATCTGACCTTGAACACTTCCTGGGATAAGAGAATTATTACTTTCTTCTCTTTTTGTTTTCTCAGTTTCTGAACTTAGATGTTTTAGTAGATTAGTGAAATTAGCATAGTGGCCATGTCTCTGCTGTATAGCTAGTTTGCTCTAGAGTCCTAAAAACACTGATTGATGCTGCTGCTATCAATGGGGGAGTTGTGGTGTTTGAAATACTCTGTACTGGTTGTTTGGAGCATTTCTGAGAGGTAAACAGCGGTCTGTCCTGTTCTCCTCCACCCTCAGTAGCAAGAATACCAAACACAGCTAACTGTCCAACCTGATCCTCCTGTACATTCCCTCAGTCCTGGTTTTTTTTCCTTTAATATTGCTTCCTGAGGAGCTGTGAGTTCAAACTGGCAGCATGGAGTTGGACCTCAAAAAACATTCTTTTCTATAAAATTTTCTGCATTTTTCGTAATAAAATTGTCTCCCGTCCTTCACAATTTGAATTACCAAGGTGATCAACTATTTAAGCAATTTAGAGATGTGTCTCTTTATACTGATGAAAAAATGTGTTCTGTAAAATGTTTTACAGTCCCGGTTATCTGCCTGTCCACAGCAGGAGCCCGGCGAGGCCATGCCACAGGGCTCTGTGTCTGCATTCTCTGCACTGCCCTATCCCAGTGCAAACACAGCTGCCAGAGGGGCATGGACACAGGTCCAGACTTGGGAGGGCTGCTGAGCCAAGCAGAACCACTGTGCTTTATTGCAGTCACCTCAGTTTTTCCTTCCTTGTTCTTGTTTGTGGTGGTGTTGCATTACTTGTTGGTTTACAAGCTGAATATTAAGACTGCTGGAATACAGTACTTTTGCAGAATTAATTTGTTTTTCAGAAGTTATATGGCTTAACTTTATTAACTTGAGTAACGATCAGTGTATTTCATAATGATTTTACTTGCTGAATATTATTTTCAAATCATTTTTATAGTTATTGATATAACATGAAGTGGTATTAACAATATTTATACTATCATTCTGCATGCTATTTATTTCATGTTTTTAAATAGAATTATTTTATCAAGGTGCCATCTTCTTTGCCTCTTGAATAAAAAGAACATCATTAGCTATATAATATGGGATGTTTATTTTTCACCATATATAATGTGGAAAATTTATTTCTGCCCTATTGTTTCATTTCAGGTCCCTTAAGTGCAGACACAGACCTTTCAAATCACTATTATGGTACAAACAGCAGTTCAGTTGCAGCTGCCATCCTGGTACCATTCTTTGCTCTAATATTATCAGGGTTTGCATTTTACCTCTATAAACACAGGTATTGTAAATGTTATTTATTCAATAATTTAATAAGCTTTTTGGTTTGATTTTCTAAAACAGTGCTAAAAACTTTTAAGAATATCTTTGCTCTAGAAAGACAAATATTTCTAGTTATTTCCATGAAGATGTTCAGCACAGGGCAGTTCTTAATGGTGTAAATTTTGAAAAATAAGTTGCTCTGTTAAGGAGCAAAGACCTGTCAACCTTCTTGGTTCGTTAGGCTGAATCAGATTGAAATCTGAAGTCACATGTTCTATTTTTTTTTTTTGTTTAAATGCTTTATTATATTGAATGTATGCTGCTTCTTTCAAAAAGCTTATTAGTATTAATTATACAAGCTGAAATCCATAAATCCCATGAGGGAACAGCCCATAATGTGACTCCTTACAGTATGTGCTGAGTCAGCTGGTGATTACTGTAAGAATTGGCACCACTTCAGGCAATTTGAAACTTTTATATGTCACTAGATAATAGAATAAATCCAACAATGTCATCTGAAGTCTGGTTTGAAGGCTGATATCTATCTATCTTCCGAAAATGTGTTCATTCTGAGAATTATTTGCAAAATAATATTTAACAGGAACATGCTTTTTAAACTTTTGTTCTATAATCATGATACCAAGGGTATTTGTGATTGCAAGAGATCACGTAGACAATCTGAGGTCCACCAGTGTCCCAGGATGTGGTAGACTGTCTGCCTATCTCGGCATTAGATGGTTTGGGAAAAACAAATTTTCATGGGGCTTGAACTTGGGAACTCCATTTAAAATGATGCATGTCCTGAAATGTAGTACAGCCTTTTGCTGACAAAAACTGCTCAGGAAGAGCTGTCAACTATGTAATCAAACTTGATATCAGATGCCTGTCTGATGCCTGTAGGTAAACATTTGCAGAGAGCTCCTGTTTTGCCATGTTGGGGGGAGCTTTAAGAGAATCACGAAGGCATTTGGGTCTGGAGAAGGGATGGAAGGAAAAGGAAATATTGTTTAGAAAGAGAAGGCAAACTCATAAAAAAAATATTGTGACACAGGGGTACATTTTGTAGTTTATCCTATGAAATTTTTAATGAACAGTAAAAATATGTATGTATTTAAGAGAGATAAAACTTTGGAGAATGCAACATAAAACTCTTTCTTTATGGAAGCAGCTATAATCCCTCTGTCAATAGTATGGCTGGCACAGCATTGCAGTTCTGCCTAATTTAAATGTGTTATATTTGAGATAGGAGATGTTTCCCATAACTTAATATTTCAAAGAATACTTTTACTTTTCTTCTATTTTCAATGAATTATTTGCACTTAACTGCAGGTTTTAGAGGGGATATCAGTGTCATATGACCATCAAAAAATTAACAAGTGTAGTAGTGAGGTAAAGTAATTTTAGGTCAAACTTTATGCTTTTCAAAAGAAAGGATATTCCAATGGAAAGAAAACCCAATCTGTAAGTTTTGAAGGGACTTCCTTAAAATTACATTAATGATCAGAATAACAAAATGAAAATTTCAAAATGATGTGATGGTAGTTATGCCCCTAGAAGCTCACTGTAACAGAGAATTTGAAGGTCTTAGGGTACAATTTTATGGATGTTTCTGCTGTGCCTATCTCACACTAACATCATCTAATTAAAACCAGTGTTGTTAAATCTTTTTTACTCAGTTGTACCTTTTATCTGGATGACAGTTACTACTTCAGGAATGAAGACTGCATCCCAATCTTTCTGAGCAAAATTAAAATACATTTAATTACTTGTACTTAGGAAAGCTGCTAGTTAGCTTCTAAGATTGTTTAGTAGTTATAAAATTAAAATAGGCAAAAATCCCCCATATTTATTAGGAGAAGAATTATTTGCATATTGTAAATTTCCATTAGTGATACCTTTCAGTGATAGCTTTCCCTATCTGCTATCAAAAACAGAATAATTTTTAAGAAGAATGTTCAAGAACCCTTTTCTGAAGTTATATAATGAGGTCTAAATTTTTGTACATTTATTAAGCACCAAGCACTCACATTTTGCATGCTTTTATCTCCTTTGTTGCCTTATTATACGTATAAAACAATATACTGAACTTCCTTATTATATTTTTAGATACTTCCAGATACTAAGATATTTAAGTTTAAAATAGTAAAATATAATGTCATATCACTTTACTAGACATATCAAAAAATCATCCTATTTTTCATTTAATTATTGTTCTAACATAGCTTTGTATAAAAATGTGAACATCCTTGAAATTTTAATATCTCTTTCATGGTAAGAAAGCACTATCAACAATAAAAGACTGGTTGCTTTCAGTATCCTTTGATGCTGAATTGTAAACATTTATGTGACTATCAGTTGAGATTTGATCAATCTGATTGTAGGTGTTTGGACAAGGCAGAGTTTATTGAAAGTATTTATGGAGGCAGAAAGACATGCTGTGGGAGATCTACCTGGAATAACTGGAATTGCTGACACTTACCTGAAAGTTACTACCACTAGCACTGCAAGATATTCCAGACACTGTTGTATGTAGTCAGAGTGGAAATATTAGAGTGTCTGTTGTTGCTAATGATAATTTCCTGTCATTTTTTTCCCCAGAACAAGACCAAAAGTACAGTACAATGGATATGCTGGACATGAAAACAGTAATGGACAAGCTTCATTTGAAAATCCCATGTATGACACAAACTTAAAACCCACAGAGGCAAAGGCTGTGAGGTTTGATACGACTCTGAACACAGTTTGTACAGTGGTATAGCCTTCAGTGCCCAATATGACTGATTCATAGCCATACCTCTGATGGACAAGCAGTAATTCCTTTGGTGCCATATACCAGTTTCCCTTCTCTTGGCTTTGCTGCTGTAATCTTTAACATCTTCTGTCAGCCTACATGCAGCTAAATTTTCTGGTAAAAACGTGTCAGTCTTCGGGGGATCAGACAAAGAATATTTTTTCATCTCAAAGTTGGATCAAAATGCCTGGCTGCATCTGCTTCAAACCAAGGCACACTTTAAGGAAGACTGCCAAGTCATGCCAATTTGTCATATTTAATGCCTCAGACTTTCATATTTGTATGCGGCTGGATGCCTTTCAACACCTTCTTCTGGGCACTTGGATAAATCCTTTGAGTACTGTGACAAATGATAGCACCAGACGTTGTCCCTAGGAATATTCTGAAGAAATAAAGCTCTCTTGAAGGAGGAGACAGCCTTCCTTGAGGTTGCATACACTTGCAAATGCTTTACCATTGAAATATTGTTAAAATTAGGAAAACTTGCAGTATATTTTATTCATAGGGCAGTTTTGCCGATTCCCCAATCAGCCGTTTGTATCGCAAAGTATTAATGCACAATTTTTTTTGCACTAGGGTGTCATGGCTGACTGAGTAAGATACTGGTAAAAATATACAGGGTTTCTAAACACTGTCCATTGTATATAGACATTCACTCACTTTTTGCCAAGCAAAACATTCCACAAGAAATTTTCTTGGAATATTATATTGACCCCCATGCTTAGCACCTTGTGCTATAGAGGATAATGTTTCTTTTGTCAATTTTTGACTAAATTTCATTGTGTACATGATTACAAGTCACTGGACACTTTCAGCCTGAACAAAAGCCCATTTCTAAGAAATTTTCATTGCCACTATTGTTTTCTTCTGAAATCAGTCATCAATCACCACTGTCAGTATCATACTATTTAACAGCAGGGGAGTTAGCAGCTATTGCTGCTTGCCATGTACAAATGTGAATAGTAATTTATTTTAGATAGCTCATAAAGCCTGTGAGCCTGTGCTCATAATACAGTCTTCCTTTTGCATTTTTTTTCCATTTTTTCCTTTAATATGACATCATTTTCTGATGTTACGTGGAACTAAAACACATTATAGTAGCATAAAAAATCTAGTGCAAATTGTCCATAAAAAGTGGTCATTCAGTTTCTACTTTGAACATAGAGAAATATTCAACTATCTTTGCTTTCTTTCTATTTTAAATTTTTTGAACACGCTGCTTATTGCTTTTGTACTTACACAGTTTGACAGAGACATTTATACACATAAAGGTTGAGTAATCATTAACATATGCGTAGAATTAGAGATTTGATGGAATGAAAAGAAAAAAAAAATGCCATTGGGCAGATTAATGAAATTGGGTTTTAAAATTAGGAAATTATAGTAAATAATGAAGCAAAATCTGGTTTTATTCATACACATTGAGTTCAAAAAACAGGAAAATTGTTTTGCTTTTCTTCTAATTCAGGGCTGTCTTTTCGGTGCTGTTGTTTTGTATTAGTTTTCTGAATTTCAAAATGTCCTGTTGTCCAGTTACTATCTAAGCCTGTTGAAAAGTTTTTCTGAACTCCATATGTGTGTGGGTCTGGCTGTTAGACACAAAAAACAAAAGGGTAGTAAAAGCCCAGTAACAGGTTTTTTAGCTAATGTTGTAGAACACAACAAAAATTTCAAAGGTAACCCTTGGTCAGCGCAACAACTACATCTGCTAGATGAAAAATACCAGCAATATAATACATAACAATTGTAGGGCCTGCAGCTGTTACATTCTTCATATGAGCAAGAAACTCTGAAGAAAATTTAATAAATAATCCTTTCCAGTCAGTTCCTTGTTCATTTCGTTAGTAGTTTTTTGCTTTCTTTTTTTTTTCTGAAGTTACTGTGCAGGAAGTTTTATTTAGGTGTCCTATCTCAGAGCCCTTTACATTTCCTGAGAAATAACAGTCATCAGATAAAAGTTGTTTTCTTGATCCTTCCCCATGTAGAGGATGTTGCTTGGCAAATGAAGAGCTTCTGTAGGAACAGTGGGCCAGGAAGGGAAGATGTCTGAGTAAAGTTGTTGACAGGTGTTCAAAATTGACATTAGTGCATTAAAAGTCTTTCTGTAGTGGCAATGACAGGAAAAAAAAAAAAGTAATTTTGAAAACAAAATGCATAGCTATTGTTGATGTTTTCTCTTCCTGTCATTACAGTGTGTGCTTCAGTGCTCTGTCTCACTCTGACCACCAGGGAATGTGTTGGAGCAGAAAAGAGAATAGTTAAATGGTTTGATGTTTGGTATTAGAGAGCCCAGATACCATGAATCCATTATTCAATGGTTCATTTTGGGAGGTAATGTAACAGTTCCTTATCCTGACTGAGAGCTCTCTGACCAGGGCCACCCAAAAGGAACACATGAACAAATTATCCTAAGAA
>VWYE01020557.1:157733-278073 GCA_013398995.1 Alaudala cheleensis
GGTGGGAGGGTGGGGGTGGGGGGACTGGGGAGAACGCCCGCATAATGACCAAGTCAATCTAATTTTCATTCCCACTATTCCATTCTGCCATTTCACTACATGCTGCTGTGACATGAAGTAGGTGCAAAAGAACTTTTTGTACAGAGATATATTTTTTATGAAGAATTTGTAAAATTATTAAATATGCTGTACTTTTTTGATTAATGTAGGTAAATTGTTAAAAATAAATGTTTTTACAATACAAAAAGAAATTGTAATTTTCCCAATAATGTAAAATTTATCATCTTTAGCTGATTTTCGGTTCTGATCCTATTACACTTGGATTAAAATTAAAGTGGCCTGTTAAAAATAAACAGTATTCTCTTTGGGAAAAAAAAAAAGAAACAAACAGAAAAGACTGTAATATAGCCTGTGCAATGCCACCTACCTTGAAAACAAAATCAGAGTTCTAATTAAATATTTAATTTTAGATTTTCATCTATTGTGTGACCTGTTCTTATCAACTTTGTTCCTTCTATTTCCTTTTATGCTTTCAAATCTCAGATACTGATTTTTCGTTACATAATGGGTCAATAGAATCTTAGTCTTGTCATTTTATGTTCCCAAGCATTTTGAAACTTGGGAAACAATTCAGCTGCTGTCTAGTGAGGTGAGATTCACCTCCTATTATGTTACAGATTCAGATTTTTAAATGGGACTTAAGGTATTTGGTTGTTTTATAAAAGTAACTGGTTTATTCTTTCACAAGCCTGCATCCTACCCACGGAATTGATGGATCACATGGAGCCAGAGGTATTTCCAGAGGTATATCTGAGAGCTAGTTCTTCAAGTGTACATTCTGTGAATGAAATAAAAATTCCTTTTAAAATGCTTTTATNCAAAATGCATAGCTATTGTTGATGTTTTCTCGTCCTGTCATTACAGTGTGTGCTTCAGTGCTCTGTCTCACTCTGACCACCAGGGAATGTGTTGGAGCAGAAAAGAGAATAGTTAAATGGTTTGATGTTTGGTATTAGAGAGCCCAGATACCATGAATCCATTATTCAATGGTTCATTTTGGGAGGTAATGTAACAGTTCCTTATCCTGACTGAGAGCTCTCTGACCAGGGCCACCCAAAAGGAACACATGAACAAATTATCCTAAGAACTTTGCTTGGAGTGTTGATTAAACAGGAGCTTCACACTGGAACCCAAGTAAAACAAAAGTATTGTAGTTTAATCAGTTCTATCCACACCTTTCAAATTCCTCTCCTTCTCTGCTATGTTTGCCTTCTGTTCAGGTTGGATCTCCTCCTCCTGAAGTTATTATACAGAGGGCTGTGCATGCATGCACTCAGATATGGTGCTTCTTCAGAGTGAGACTCTAAAGATTATGTGCAGTGGCTGGGTAATGGCAGCCAGGAAATCTGTTTTTCTGAAATATATGCAGAAGACTTTTCCCCCAGCGTTGACCAGATCATTATGACAGGCTAATAATACATGCTATATTTTTTTTAAAAACAGGTTATGTGCTTCAAAGCTGTTAAAAACTGCTGCTTGTATCACACATCTTGCCTTTCTCCAGGCTAGCTGCAATAATTTTTTTTCTTGTGTAAAATATTTTGTAAACAAAAAAGTTGTTATTAAAAAAATTTAAAAAAAGGTGGGAGGGTGGGGGTGGNAGACTGTAATATAGCCTGTGCAATGCCACCTACCTTGAAAACAAAATCAGAGTTCTAATTAAATATTTAATTTTAGATTTTCATCTATTGTGTGACCTGTTCTTATCAACTTTGTTCCTTCTATTTCCTTTTATGCTTTCAAATCTCAGATACTGATTTTTCATTACATAATGGGTCAATAGAATCTTAGTCTTGTCATTTTATGTTCCCAAGCATTTTGAAACTTGGGAAACAATTCAGCTGCTGTCTAGTGAGGTGAGATTCACCTCCTATTATGTTACAGATTCAGATTTTTAAATGGGACTTAAGGTATTTGGTTGTTTTATAAAAGTAACTGGTTTATTCTTTCACAAGCCTGCATCCTACCCACGGAATTGATGGATCACATGGAGCCAGAGGTATTTCCAGAGGTATATCTGAGAGCTAGTTCTTCAAGTGTACATTCTGTGAATGAAATAAAAATTCCTTTTAAAATGCTTTTATATGCAAATTAGCCACATATGTTAGTGTTTTCAAAATCAATATATGATATTCTAAACATTTTAAAAATACTTTAGTGTGTATTCATGTTAAAAAAATTGAATTTATTTACTTGGTGACAGCTTTACGAAGAGTCAGTCTTCAAGAATATTCTACCCATTATTCCCCTGGGAACCAGTGGTAGTATATGAGTGGGGCTCACTTTAGAAAAAAACTAAGATATGTGCATGTCCTTGCTGCCTTTCTCATCCTCACAATCCATCCTTCTGGTAATATGCTATCTTATAAACAGGTGTTAAAAGATCCCATCTCTCACAATGATCTGACCATCCTGATGCTAAGCTGTAAGCTGTAATCACTATCAGAGCAGATATCGAGGCTCTCTCTGACAGAGTCATGATTTTTACCTCTTCCACAAACATGAGTCTAAATATGCTGAACAAATGAGCTATTGTTCTTTTCACTATTGCCAAATTGCCGTGACAGCTTTTAAAAATTGTTTCCCCTTATGATCTATTGGAAAACACAGCGTAGTATTTCTAATTTCAGATTCTACAGAAGCCATTTATAGAAAAGAGATTTTTTTTCTGGGTGTTGAGGATTCAGTTATGTAAGAGTCACTCTCAATTGAATCTGTAAAGAATGAACGTACTCGTTTCCCAGCTGGCATCTCCTATCTTTGTAGCAGCAGTGAGTTCATAAACAGTATCAAAGCAGAACAATTGGTATGATTTACTCAAAATGGAAAATGCTTTTTTTAAAGCTGCATTTAATTTCAAAATCCAATAAATTGCTTGCTCCAGCATGATTACTAACTCAAAACCACAGGACCTTGATGTCATGTGGCTCAGTGCTTGAGAGAGCTGGGAGCAAAAGTTGAAAGAAGGTCTTTTGCAGGATGCTGCCTTTAAATAAGTCAAATAAGTTGCTTTTAAGCATGCATCTGTAATGCACAAAAAGAAAACAAGAAAGCAATTGTAGTATAATAGAATCTTAGAAGGGCCTAGGTTGGAAGAGCTGTTAAAGATCTAGTCCCTTCCATATGCAGGGATACCTTATATGCTTTAGGGATTCAATCCAAAGGCCTTCATATTTTTTAGAGTAAAGCACTATTATATTTCAAAACCTTATTAATAACAGTTTTAAACACAAAATGGTTTCCACC
Source organism: Alaudala cheleensis (assembly GCA_013398995.1). Taxonomy (NCBI): domain Eukaryota; kingdom Metazoa; phylum Chordata; class Aves; order Passeriformes; family Alaudidae; genus Alaudala; species Alaudala cheleensis. Next base: position 161,040 of record VWYE01020557.1, read on the forward strand.
ACTGGATTATAGTCTGAACCTCACTAAAAAAAATCAAAAAATTGTTAATATATGCCTATACATATGCATAGTGATTGGTTATCAAGACTTAATTATATATAATATGAGGAATTAGAAGATCTTCCTAAGCAGTTATACATATCATTATTTATATAAAATTATAATTATACTAAATTACAGATATATGTAGTAAGTATATAAAAATGTGAAAAAGCTTGGAGCCAAATCCACTGGGCAATTTGGGCACAGTTTTTCAGTGTCCAACTTCCAGGAGTGTTTGTTGCTTGGCAGAAGCTTCAGCAACAAGTTGTGTACCTACAGTCCATGAAAAAATGAGAGCTGTAAGATTTTGCATGTAAGTTCCACAGAGCACAGCAAGCTGAGTAAAGCCAGCTAAACTAAACAGTAGGAAATATTAAAGCAAGAGGGATGCTTAAGCATCTCAGCTTTGGCCTGAGGAACATACAACTTTTCACAAGGATTCAGGACAGAAATCACTCAAAACTGGGCAGCTTAGTCATATCAATTGGGAGTTTTTTTGTCTGGAAGCCCCAAAACACAATGGAGAGTTAGTGTTCCTTTTCCCCTTTACACCCAAGAGTGTACTGGTTAAAGTGGCATTTAGGGTCAGAGGTCAGAAGCTTCTTTAGCTTGAGGAGAAACATGAAGTTGTTAATCATAACTAAGATTGCTATAAGCCCTCAGCTGTTAAAAGCAAGTCCTGGGAAATCATCAATACCTTTTTCTCCCTGCAGTGCAGTATTTGACATAGTAAAAATTTTTTGAGAATTCCTTTTGGATTTTGCCTTGCAGACAAAATATGTAAGGAGGAAGAATTCTTTTAACCATGATGTAGGTAAATTAGCATGAAGAATAAAATTGTGTGCCTGGTGGTCTACATAGGAAGAAACAATAGTTGGGTTGAATATCAAAAAACACCCTCAAAACAAAGAGTTTTGGAAATATACATTTTGAATTTAGGATTTGAATGTCAGATAGAAACTATAGACCTCTGACTCTTGGTGTACCAAAAGTTTCAGTTTGCCCATGCTGTGAAAGAACACAAGGAAAATTTCCTTAAAGGAAAAGATTGCACAGAAATGTAGTGTTACAAGAGCACACTTCTATGCTCAGGACCATTCTCTGATGCTGCTATATTTTCTAATATAAATACAGTCTTAAAAATTTGAGAGGCTCTAAAAGTGGAACTGCTCACCAGAAATGCTCATCAAAATGAGCTTTATTGTTATCCTTCTATAAAGGCTAATAGCCCTATTTGGCAACTATAACTGAAATAGAATGGATGGTGTATCTTAGATGAGGAACCTTTTCCTGTCAGCATGTAATAAGCATGGGCCGAATGTGTCCAGCAGCCTGAAATTTTTGACATACCCAGCAGAAGATCATGCACTCTAGTTTAGTTATATGTTAGTTGAGAAGCTGCCTTTTCTAAAACAGCTCTAGACAAATCCAAACCACAAACATGGCCAGTTGAGATACGCTAAGATGATGTTGAAGAGAGATGTACTAAGTCGTACCTCCTAAGTTGTAACTCCTGTACAACCTAATTTGTGGTATCTGAGTAGAGGCTGTTGGAGCAGTGCAGAGACAATCTGTAACTTAGCACAGTTCTGTTTAAGTCCTTTAGCTGCACTTTCCGCTTACATGTCTTGACTATCCATACTCATGTACATAAATAGAGTTAAACAGTTCAGGAATCTTTGTCATGGAGAGGTTGGCATGTCTTCACTGAAGACCAGAAGCTGGGTAGTTGTAAAAGTAAAGTCCTTTATTGCATTGTTAGAATCAGTGTCAGGAAGCCATTGGTGTTACAATCTGAGTCATTGTGCAGAAAGCCTCTGACACAGAGTCTCTAAGTCCCAAGCAGAAGCAGCAGCCACAGCTCCCTTACTCTGTGTTCCGTGAGCATTTTATCAGTAGCAGTCGCAGCAGTAGCAATAACAGCGGCACTGGTGTTTTTAGTGAGTCTCCCTCACCTTCTCTAAGCAGTGCATTTTATTCTATTTTGGGCCAATCAGGCAAAAACATTAATTTTCTACAATACTGATAGACCTATCCTAAGCTAAGATTGATGTGCAAAAGTAATCTTAAATTCTTACACAAATTCTATGCATATAGCTCTATCTGTTCCATCTAGGAAGGTTTATTTTGCTACATTATTTTGGTTATGCCTAGAACTTAAATATCTTTGCAAATGTAAAGCTGCTGAACTTTAAACTAGGCTTTGGGTCCTTTTCTTATGAACTATTTCAGTCACTTATTTGCTAAGGCACTTTAAAAATCCTCTACTTATTTAACACTAAACCTTAATTTCTACCTCATGTATGTGTGGATTTATGTACTTTTGTTTCTTTGAGGGTTCTAATTCTCTAAGAACTCCTGGGCCTGTGTGGATTTGGCCTAGAGGGATTTTACATCCTGACATATCTAGGATGAAGGTAAAGGCTCAATCTAGATGTGATTTAGCAAGCTAGTGAAGAAGAATGTGTTCTCCATCTGGCATTCTCAAAGAAGCTTTCACAGAGACATTGAAGAAGACATCTTGGTCGCAAGAGGGGATTGACATGAGAAGCTGTGCAGGTGGGTTGAGAGGGCAGAAAGATGTGGCTCTGTTTAGAGCTCTCTGGAAGTAGAAAAGTAGTCAAGAAAAGTGGTAAGGGGGTCAACTGTCATTCCTAATGGTTTTGTTGATAGTCATAAAGAAGACAAGGTGGAGGAATGCACCAAAAAGCAGGAGAACAAAGTTGTTCAACAGCCCTTTGGTCTGGAATGGTTAGATGAAAAAATTCCTAGAGCTCCTGAATCCCTGAGACAGACTGAGGATCCCTCAAAACATCCAGGTTTATGCTGATCATCTTGACATTGCTGAAAAAATGAAATTAACAAATAGGTATTCGCTTCCATTTCTTTCCCTCACACTTCCAGCCCCAGCTATCCTTTTTCATTATAATCCCCCTTTTGTGAACCAGCTTATCCTTGGTTCATGATAATAGGCTTTTGTCTCTTTTCTGAATATTGTCCATCATACCCCCTTAATCCCCTTCTTTTTTCTCTCCATTTTCTCTGTAACTCACTCTCCAGTTTTCTATGACTTGATGAATAAAATATGTAATTCATAAGAACTTTGCTTTTGACTTTTCATTCCAGAGAACAGCAAAGTCTGGTTAAGATAGGAGATGTATCTGAGTGGTTGGGAGGGGATTTCAGAGCTTGATATGGTAAGACAAGGGTGAAGAATAAACAAAAGGGGAGTCAGGTAGGTCGACATATGAGGAAAGTAAAGGCAAAATGAACTGTTTCATCTGTTTCAGGGGTTTGTTGTTTTTAACTGCTGCTGTAACATGACAGGCTCAGTGCTCTGCAGCTATCACACTTGGGACTTGAACAGGTGATCAAGCTTGACTCCCCCATTGTGACTCCCTGCCGACTCTTTCCTGACCTTCGTGTGCCTGGCTATGTTTTGCTGCAAACATTTGTAATATCTATTAGCTGATCCTCCCATCTATATATTTCATCATTCTGATTTAATGCTGCCTTTGAAAAAATGTATTAATAACCTTTTGTTTGGCCTCTCAGGATTTTATGCTTTGTCTTTTTTATTTCTTTCTTTGCAGTCTCAAGGATGATGAGAATATGACAGCCCTTCATTTCCTGAGTAGCTCAGTACTGTGTCTTCTCAATTTTGCTTCAAATTCACTGTACTGTAATTTCTTTCATATCAATAACCTGCTCAAATTGTGGCATTCACTTATTAACTTTCATTCAAAGAAAGAATTTATGTGTATGCATTCAGTCCTTCTTGCTTTGTCCCCCTCACATACATATCCATGCACATTTCATTTTCTTTAGAGGAAAAATTTAAAACATTTTTCCTTCTTCCTGTGAACCCATATAGTAGCAAGAAAGCATATATGCTGGTAGTAAGAAAGTAAATCAAATTTTTGTGCTCTAAAACCAAACCTTTATAAAGCTGATAATTTTTTTCTATTTTCAACAGTATTTTTTGGTTTTAATAAATTGCATTTTATTAAAATTTCTGCTTGCCCTACAAAAATTGTCAATGTAAACTTATCCTTCAAAGAGGTCCTTCAATAGTGCAAGTAAATAGCTTATTGTCCTATTTGTACCTCCTGCAACTTCTTTTCTGAGTATCTTAATTATAAATGGTTTTAAAGTTTATTCCTAAAGCCAGGAATGTAATGAGAAATTGAATGAAAAGAAAATTTAGTTTCCCCATAGTCTTGCTTACTTTTCTTTTAGTCATGTTTTTAAATCAATTAATCCTTTCTTTTCAGGAAATTTCTATAATACTGCTGTTGTTAATGTTCCAACCCTTGTCAAAAGGCTTGTGGGAGACTCAAGAAATCAGTGTAATTTGCTAAAGATTCAAACCTTTCCTAAGAAAGGTATCACTGGGCTCTTACCTGATTTGTTTTAGAAGTTTATTTTCAGGTGAACATCTGTCCATATCCATACATTTTAATCCATAAAATGACAGACTCATATAGGTTCAAGGAGACTCCAGAGACTCCACCTTTAATCAAGGCCGGTCCTCATACTGGATCAAAATTTCCCATATTCCAACTTACATTGGTTGTTTCTTATCCTTCCATTGTGAGGAGAGTCTGGCTTGGTAGACAGCAGAGAGATCTCCCTTTATATTTCTTTAAGGCTCCTAAGTTCTTCTGGCCTCTCTTCATGTGTGATATGCTCTAGATAGTTATTGAAAATAAAACCAAAGGCTTCACCTGTGCTAATAAATAAAATAAATAAATTAAAATCTGAGTCAAAGAGTGGAAAACAGAGATATCTGGAAGGGTCTTAAAAATTTATTTCAAAAATATTAAGCCAATTTATTGCAAAGAAAAACCCACTTGTGAGCTAGAGAACATTGAGAAAAAAATAAGTCTTTCAAATCAAAACTATTACTTCTTTAAAAAACTTTTCTGATCTTTAGTTATAGGATCACCTTTTTTTTTTTTCCCTCCAGGTTCATTAAATGGTAGGATGTTGAATCCATTACTTCATTTCTCACAAATCTCGTACAAGTACTTTTTTTCTACTCATAAGCAAAGATGATTTTAAAGGTCATGTTAAACGGAATCATTAATCAACAAAACCAGAAATGTCTAATATTTAGTGCACCTGCTGCATTTTCTTTCAGGTTTTCTCTAACTGCCTGCACTAACTAACTGTTATTGCACAAAACAGCATTTTCATGAGACACTGCAGCTGATGAAGCTATGACATGTACTGTAGAAACTTTGCAGCATATACTAATCACCACAGACAATATAGAAAACCCTTTCAATTGTAGAAATTTTTAGAGCACATCTTTCTTTATGCTCTCTTTACTTTTAATTATTTTTACTCACACTCCATAAGTTTCAATTTCTCGTTCCTTTAGTTTTTCATGTGCTCTTTGCTTTCTTATGCAGACTATATAAAGTTACTTAGTAACAGAAATACTTCACCTTCAGATTTATTTTGGCCTTTTTTTCCAGTAATAAGAAATAAAACTTCATTTTGAGGAAGTTTTAAAAGAAAGAGGTTGCTGTGAAATACTTAATATATGCTTACATCTTCCTGATTTTCAATTATTTTGAAGTAACTGAGCCATATATGTAGAGATCTCACTTGTACTTTGAATCCTAAGTTTTTGTATGAATACTGTATTTTTGTCCTCAGTTTCTGTCAAGCTTTTCCATGAAACAGATTTATTTGTGTTACTAGCAACAGATTTGCACCTGGCTGACTTGATGAATAAATTAATAAATAAATCAATCCAAGTATTTTTTGACAAGATAAAAAAATGCTTCCATTTTATTACACTGTCAGCTCTCAACAACATCAAGCAATAAATTCTGAGAACTTTTTGACTATATTTACCTAAATTAATCCTTTCTATATTTCTCTGTAATAGAAATTTCTTTATGTTGCATTTTGAGGCATGCCTTGTAATGTCAAAATAGCAGGCAACTTGATTTACTGTGTTTTATGCAGGCCTTTTATTTTAATTTTTTTCTGTTTGTAAGATTTATATGCCAGTTTTAAGAGAATGAATCACTGTATTTCATGTTCAGAAACTTACTGATCTTCCTAGGAAAATAATATTTTGGAACTGTAAATATTAAACATTTTGAAGTTCTGTGTTAAAAATATGTTAAAATTTTTTTTGTCAAAAGAGATGATACTAGATTTAGACAAAACTCATCTGGAATTAATAAAATTATTTTTAAAATTAATTATATTAATTTTATTAATATATTAATTTTAATTAATATACTTCACTAATAATGCTTTCCTATAACTAATAGTTCCACCTGGTTTTTGTGCCCACAAAATCTAAATATATTTTAAGACCAGGACAGAATTTATCTTTTAAACAAGGCAAATAATTTTTTTTCTAGAGACAATGTAAAGGACCTAGTTGAATTTTGATTTATGTCTTAAAATTTACTATGTAGGCAAAATATTTGTTGAATAATTGAATTATGCCATGCAATTTGTCAAAATCTACTGGCATGGAAACGTGCATCTTTGCAGATTTCAAGTGACATTAGCAGGCCTGATCCACCTTAACCAACAGCTAAACCTCAAGGTTCTTTCATATGAAACATAAAATGCACAGTCCTCAGTCACAAAATCCTCACCCACACTATCCTGAATCATATAATTACACTTGTTTTGTATAAAATATGCTTTTCTAAAATGGAGACCAAAAAAGAACCAAATCTCAAGTTTAATTTGGATCAGTTACTTGCACTGTAGTTTCTTTTTGAAGGACTGGGTCCTGGTTTAAAATTATGTTGATGTCCAATGTGTGCTTCCTCTCCATCAAACTTCTTTTCTATATAGCTAATACTTGAGCCTATATCAAGTTGTGTTTAAATGAAAGAATTTATATGGAATATTTATAGTTTTATTTAAATTGAAAAATTCATGAACTTTTGAACATACATGGTGCTTTTTCCCCTTATGTTGAATTTCTTATTTCTATAGTTCTTGCATGCCAAGTAGAAGCAAACCTTATTGAAAATTTGTGTTTCACTGCTCCATAGAGAGTTGTTTTGAGAACTTCCTTTCTGTGCAATTATCTCTGAGACTTGAGCTGATTGTATGTATCATTTCAGAGTTTTTCAAACAAAATTTTAATTTCCCCCAATATGTAGGAATACTGTATCCACCTGCAACAGAAAAAAAAACCCCATCAGTGTCCTATCCTCAAAAAGGCTTCCTTCTTAGACTTATTTTTGGGGTTGTGTATTAGATGATATTGCTCAAATTTTTTTGAAGGTGAGACTCTTGCATTCCTCTGAGGGGGCAGTGAGATTTGAAAAGTTTTTGAAGCAATTGTGTTAGGAAAAGTGGTAATGGTGCATGGCTCTGAGAACATTTAAAAGTGCTGGCACATTGTTTTCATTACTGAGTGTGAAATTTAAGACCTAATGGAAATATCAAAGTTTCTGTTGCTGTATGTGTCAATATGTCAGCTTTGGGAGCAGCCATGCCTTACTTTCCATGCACTGCAGGAGTACAATTTGAACTTGTGGTTACAGGTGGGTGAAATCCCATCATTCTGACTCACACATAATATTCAAGCTCACAGCTTTGAAATACAGGCAGTCTAAGCTCATGGGCTTAAATTCTGTGTAGCCTAACACCTTTAGTTGTAAGGTCTAGGTAATAAAAACATAGCTTTTCTGGCTTTGAATTCTGCACATGAGTGAACATTTTTGTTTTGTATATTTCTGTACCAAAAAACTAAATACAACCAAATAAAATCATTACAATTTGGTCTAAACACTTGAAGGAAATCCTCTTTCATCACTAAGAATTATTATGTAAATTGAGCTTAAATAACAGTATGTCCTTTATAAAGTATAGAAATTTAAGCCATGTGTAACTGCACTAACTTCTTTATTTCTTTCTTGCTATTTTCCTTAAAAATTGCAACACAACTTCAACTGAGAATGTGGAACAATGTAAGTGACATAACATCACAAATATTCACAATTGTTCTGGAATGTGTTTCTAAAAAGAATACAAAAGTATTGAAAGGAATGTGCTGGATATAACTTTATCATTAAAAACACAGAGAACATTATTAATTAAAATAATGACAGAAATTAATTTCTTAGGTAAAAAATGTGTTATTTTAATTTTCCTACCATGAGCTGTCTCAAATGGATCAGAAAACTACTGACTAGCATGTTTTGGACATTGTTTAGCCTAAGTTAAGAACAGACATTCTCTCCTTTGAAGAAGGTAAGACATTTGGTAGATGAGGCACTGCATGTCTCAGTTGAGGAACTCTGGTGTACTTCCCATTCTCTGGCATCCCCAGAGGGGTCTGTTCTGATGACATGCTGACTGCAAAACCCCTGTGTGCAGTGCTGCATCCAGTGCTGCTGTGTGAGGAAGGTGATTCTTCACCTCCACTCAGAATCACTGATACTCAGGAGTGATGGGACCAGTTCCAGGTTCCACACTACAAGAGAGAATGGAATCACTAGAGCCCACTTAAGGGCCTCTCCCTGTAAATGAGACAGGAGCATCTCTCATACATAGAGATCCTGAGAGACATGGGAATGTTTAGGTGGAGGAAAGAAGGCTTGAGAGAATCTTATTGATGTTTATAAATACCTGATGAGAAGCAATAATCAAGACAAAAAGTCTTCTCAGTGCTTCAGTGATTCGGGACAACAGTGAATGGGTACAAATTGTGCTTAAACACTGGAACAGGTTGCTCAGTGATTCTGTGGAGTCTCCATCTTTGGAGATATTAAAAAACTAATTGGACACCATTCCAGGAGCCTACCATAGTTGTCTCTCCTCTGACCAGTGGTTTGGACTGGCAGAGATGCTTTCCATCCTCAATCATTCTGTGAGTCTGTGATTTTATGTTATGTCAAAGGTCACTTCAGAGAGCAGGGCTGGAAGGCACCTGTGTCTACAGTGTACCTGTAGACTTATGCTGCTCCAATAGATGCCTACAGTTAATTGGCATGCAACCCAGCACCCACAAAAGTTGAATATAGAGTTTATGGGATTATATGTAGTTCTGAAATCAATCTGGTCATGGTCTGTATCCTCATGACCAGTTCAATTTTCATATTTACCATTCTGTGAAAGACAGAGGATCATCAGTCTGGTTATGCTAGTTTTTGTTTCATACTATTTGTTTCATACTAGTCATACTAAGATGTAGTTGGAAAAAAAATACCCTCACATCTATATATATGTGTGTGTGTTTGTTTATTTATTTACAACTGAAGCATTTTGGAGTTCAGAGTGGCTATATAAAGACCTGTAAATCAGGTATATGGAATGAAAGGTATGAAACCTTTCTGCTCCTTTTTTTTTTTTTTTTAGAATTCATTGCATTCTGCTTCCTTCTGAAATAGTTTTCTGTGAGTTCACAGTCTTTTTATAGCATGTGCTAGTCTTTGCTATCTTGATTCAGTGGCTCAGTCACCTTTTGATTCTGCTATTGGTATAGATGAGACAGTAAAACTATCTCTTTGATCTGATGGAAACTGCTGAATTCTACCCCTTCATTTCCCCAAACAAAAACGCATCTGAGACATTTTACAGTCTTTAAATAAAGTGGTTGATACTTACTCCCTGGGAAATAACTGAAGTAAACAAAATTAAAGACATGCTTTTTTCTGATTTTTGTTTGGTGTTTCACAGGGATTGCTGGTGCTATAAACTGGGGATCAGGTAGCTTTGTGTGTAACGGGACTGAAAATATTGCCGTATAAATATAGAAATCCTGTTTGCTATAAGTTCCAGACATCTGGGGTTTAATACTGAGACCTTCCAGGCCTTTCTCAGCTTATCAGTCCAAAGAATAGCTCCTTCTTCCTTCCCATTACCTTCACTAATTTTATGAACAGTTGGATAGAAAAGAAAGCAAAGTTGTCTTTGTGCTTTTCAGTTTACTTCTACTCAATATGAAGAAGAACATTCTTCAAATGATGAAGACATATTGGAAGATATTTCCCCTCCAAGGTACTGACTTTTTATTCAAATCATAACCTCTGGTAGTGCATAAAAAGCTGTAGGTTAGCAACACTGTCATTTACAGATGCTGTCAAAGTTAAGCATTCCTGCTTTAAGCACAGAATAAATTACATTCTTCAGTGATTGAACTCAAAATGAAAGACAAGACATTCTATCTACTCATAAGTAAACCTCTCCTTTTCTGTCCTATCAGGTAGTTTTCAGAAGTCTGTTCACTTTGAGGACACATCTCAATAGTGGTCTTTACATCTCTCATTCTCCTGTTATTTGATCTCATAATAATGTATCCATGTCATCATCTGGCTGTACAGAATAGCTCTTCCTGTGCTTTTCCTTAGTTCTCTTTATTTCCTTTCATCATCTGTGCAGGCGCTACTCCACCATCTTTCTCTCATTTCACAGCAGTAGTGCTTCCCCCACTCTTTCAGCCATGATAACTAACTGTCTTTTTAACAACTCTTTTGACCTGAGCTACTTTACTGTGTATAACCTTGTTGTGGTCTAATACCAAACTATTTTTCTTCATGTTTTTTTCTCTTTTTTATATTATTGCCAGATGTCTAAAAATATATAGACTATTTCCTATTGACAAAAGTATAAAAATTTTGTTAACATCCACTTCATCTGCTTAGGTCAGCAGGTCCCTGTCAATCAGTGTTGATTAAACAGTCACTGACTTTTTTTGCATCTTACTCTTTCCTGATAGTCACCCAAAAAGTGAAGAGCAGTCAGGACCTCTGTTCACATGCTGAACTCAATTTCATTTTTGTTATCTTGGAATTTTTGTTATCTTGGAATATTACTTAGTGAAGCTTTTCTGTGTAATTTAGACATGAATCTTCCTTAGGCAATTTAACTTGATCCTGCTAAAATTAATGGGAAAATTATCATGAAGCTGCTCATTTTCAAAGTGATGGTATATACAAATGCCTGCTTATAAATGTCAAAAATGAAAATATGTACAGGTGCACAGACATGCACAGTACATCTACACTCATGGCTGAATATTACTGTTTACATCAGTAAAAATATTTGCTCTTGTGCAATGAAATAGATACGTAATTTTTAAATCTAGTAAGATTTGAAATGGTTTTCTTTAGTATCTGCAGATAAAAATACTTGGGTTTTTATTTACTATTTTAGTGTTTATTAATTTTATACTATGAATATTAATATGACATATGTCAATAACAAGATAACATTGTTTCATCATGCTCTAAGACATGATGAAAAGGGAACAAGGCATGCCAACTGGTTAAAGTTGGAACCAGGACACCAACTGAGGTATAAAAACCATTTTTCTCTGGGGAAGACAGAACTTTTTATAATACTGATTTCCATCAGGCCATGTTTCTGTAAAAATCTTATGCAGTCACAGAAACTTAAGAATTAACACCCTCCAGAAGAAGTTCAATTTAGTATTTAAAATATTGGTTCAGAAAGTGGAATTCTTATATTTACCTGCTTCCTCCATAGGCTCTACAATGTTGAATACCCAAATCCTGCATCCTTGGCAAACGGCACAGTCTTCCTGCTATAGGCCCTTTGTCTTCCATGACAACATTAGCTAAAGATAAGGAAAAGAAAGAAAATATTTAAGGACAGAGAATGATCAATGAAATAGAATACATGGAAGTCTTGAATATTCATTCTATGTGTTCAACAACTTTCCCAAATGCATTCAGTGGAAAGCAGTACATATTGCTGCACAAAAGGAAAAAGGGTAACACATGTTCCTTCACAATTTTGTTCTCACTCTTTTGTTAGTTTTTACTTCTGCCAAGAAAAGGGCAAAAAAAAGCTGAATGAATATAATAGAATCATAGAATTGTAGAATAATTAAGGCTGGAAAACACCTCCAAGATCATCAAGTTGAAGCTTTGACTGAAAACACCCATGCCAACTAAACTACAGCACCAAGTGCCATGTTCAGTCATTTCTTGAACACTTCCAGGGATGGTGACTCCTTTTCTCCAGATGAAACAACCCCACCTCCCTCAGCTGCTCCTAATCAGACTTGTGATCCAACCTCTTCCCCAGCTCCATTGCCCTTCTCTGGACTCACTCCCAGCCCCTCAATGTCTTTCTTGTAGTGAGGGGCCAGAACTGGACACAGGACTCGAGGTGTGGCCTCACCAGTGCTGAGTGCAGGGGACAATCCCTGCCCTGATCCTGCTGACCACACTGTTTCTATAATAATATTGCATTTTCTTGGTAAAAATTATACTAAGTGAAAGACAACTTTAAAATCCTAGTTGTCCAAGATGTGCCTTACTCATGTTTTCCCCTTTTTATGGCCCATTTCTTCTTGGAGATCTGTATCAACATGATTTGGTTCCAGAAAACAATACTTTTAAAGCATCAGAGCAAGTTGATCATGATTTAAAAATATAATGAAAATGTTTACAGCTACAGTAACCCAAGGAAAAAGTTGAGTAATGAGTAGCAGATATAATCTTTGACAGTTTCAGAGTTAATGTCCTTGTTTATACAATAAACATATCAAAAGTTAATAATTTTTCACTGTCTACACTAGATATTAAAATTCTCAGATGATTCTTCTTAATCTTAAAGTTTGAAACAAGAGCAGAAAATTACATTAATCCATTTTCAGGAGAATTAATATAACAAAAGATAGAGGTATGTCTTGGCAGTGTAATAACAATATCAAAATTTGTGTCCTTGGTTTCTAAGACTTTAAATAAATTGAATGCACATTAGGCAATGAGTTAGACCTTTTCTCTATTCAAGGCCATAAAATATTAAATAAACAGAGTTATTAACAAGAAAAAAATTTTTCAGTATCTCATCTTTTGTTCAAAATTGCACTTCCATTGTGTTCACTGTGTTGAAGCTGTAAAAACCTCTGTGCCAATTAAGAGGAATAAATTTTCTGGCAACTTAGGAACCATTCAAGCAAGATGAGTCATCTTCCATTTCTGTCGTCTTCCTAATTTGATAGGTTTTCTATAGTTTGAATATGTAATATTTTAGGTAAAGCTCTTATTAAGTGTTAATGAGCAAAACTGTGAGAGAACAGAGACATGCTTATTCATTATTTCTTAGTTTGATTTGTAATTTATTTTACTTGTATATAACAATTATCTCTAAACAAAATTAAATGTGTATGGAAGGAATACTAGCTTCCACTTTCTGCTGCTCTTCAGAAGAGGCTGTGGGCTATGGCCTCCCCCACACCAAACCCAGCCAGAGCTGATTGTCAGGACAGCTGCTGGGTTTGGCTTTTCTTGTGGACTCATTCCCCCCCTTAGACCAGTGATAATCGGACAGCAGTACCACCCTTCTCTGAAGTTCATGTTAGGTGGCTTAACTCACAGTCCAGTTCCAGTAAGGAGGAATATTTAGATGGGGAGTTTGGTAGTTGCAGCTTCTTTATATAATTTTACCATAACAGTCAAGGTCCTTTTTCAACAATGTTTAAGCCACTACCCATAGCATTTAGTTTCCCACAAGGTATTAATTCAAATGCATGTTCAAAACTTACTATTCTTGCACTATAAGAATAAAGGCATTCCTGGGTCTAAATGTGGGGTCATAGTGGTGATGATCTTCATATATTAGTGAACAGGGTCTCCCTGCCTTGGAAATGTGAGTTTATAATTCAGTGTCTGGGCTACAGTCACTTCCAAAGATTGGTTTCTTTCTGATATTGTCTAAAACAACCAGAAAAGTAGAAAGTGAAAATACAAGTTGATTAGTTAACTTTTAACCCTGAACATAAATCCCTGAAGAATGCAAAGGACATCCACAGAGATCTATAAGAAGGCATGAGAATTTTTTGCTGTAATAGATCTCATCAGGAACGAAGGCAATAAACACACTTAACTGCCAAGCTAAGGAAATCTAATCATTAGCTGAACTGCTTAGCAAATGGTCTGTTTTAAGTGGTTCAATTCACAAGTCACTTAGGGATGACAACACAGTAGCAAATGCAGGAGGGATTGGTTAGTCTGAAAAAGATCAGTGATACCTAATGGAGGCAAACCAATGCAATAATGAATCCTTGGCAAATGGACCTTAAATTCAACAACACCTGCATGTTAAAATATGGTGTGAGTAACCTCATGAATAGTATCCTCACTGTTTGCATATCAAGATTCAATGTGAATTTGGTTTTACATTCTAGTTCTGATTTCTACAGCAACAGAAAATTCATTCTAAAAAATGTCAGTGGAACTGGAGCTTCTAAATTTCTTGAACACTTTGAAAGTTACATACTCAAAATGCTGGCAGTATTTCCAAAGGGAATGTGAAACCATTGTCTAGTTAAGTTATGGACTGTTTTGTTCTGCAATATTTTTTTTTTTTTGGTATTAACTTATTTGTGTTGTTTTGGATTTATGATAAAAACAGTATTGGTGATACAGGGATGTTTCATTTATTTATTTCTGAGAAGTGCTTGCACTGTGTATTGGGTTTGCTTGGCCAGGTTTAGTAGCAGCAGGGCTGTAGGGGTAGCTTTTGTGAGAAGCTGCTATAAATTTCCCCATGTCCAATAGAGCCAATGCCAGCTGACTTTCAGCTGGCCAAGCCAAGCCCATCAGTGATGGTGGTAGAGCCTTTGGGGTATCATTAAAAGCAGGGAAAACACCTGTGCAATGGCTATTGCAGCCAGAGAGAGGAGTGAGAACATGTGCAGCGGAAGCTCTGCAGACAGCAAGGTCAGTGCAGAAATAGGGGGAGGAGGTAATCCAGGAGCCAGAGCAGAAATTTCCCTGCAGCTCATGGTGAAGACCATGGAGAGGCAGCTGTGTCTCTGTGGTGCTTTAGGAATGACACTCCTCAGTTGAGTGCCCCCACCAAGACTCTCCAAAATTGTGCAATGGCTTCTTTCACTCTCTCCCACAGCTTGTGGTGAGGCGGGATGGAGTTAAGAATTGGAGGCACAAAAGGCAAAGATCACAGGTGGAGATAAAAACAGTTTATGGAAACAGCAATGAGATAAGAAAATGAAGTAACAGTAATGACAAGTAACAGCAATTACATTCATAACAAAAGTATACAAAAGAGAGGGATTCACATGCAAATATGCTCTACCCCAGACCCCACAACAACTAACAACATTGGCTCCCCTCCTCCCCCCACATTTTTCTTGACTGGCAGGAACTCTCCCACCTGGCAATGACATTAGGTGATATTGAATAATATTAGAATCCTGGCTATGCCCCCTCCCTACTACTGCAAAAATTAACCACATCCTCGGCAAAACAAGGACACCCCTCCAGCCATGAAGGTCGCAGTGGGGTAGATATTCACCTGCAACCAGTGGAAGACTGCACATTGGAGCAGGGGAAAAGTGGAAAGAATTCTCCCCCAGAGGGGTAAGGAATGGCAGAGATGATGTGTGATGAACTGATTACAGCCCTCATTTCCTGCCCCCCGAGCCATGGTGGGGAGACACATAGAGAAAACAGGGAGTAAAGTTAAGCCCAGGAAGTAGGGAAGGGTGAGGGGAAGGTGTTTTGATGAATTTGTTTTGTTTCTCATTCTACTGTGATCTGATTGATAATAAACTACTTGTCGTAGCATGCTCCTAATTCAGGGACTGCATGCAACAGGGCTTCAACACTTCCCCCAGGGTTCCTGAGTGGTCTTAGTACCCACCAGGTGATCAGGATGGGAAATCACGAGATTTCTCTGCTTGACACCCAGAAGATGATTTTATTTACAGAAACCACCCTTAACTCAAAGGCAGGGCAGAGGCAAAGACCCTGAACCCAGGACCCACAATGACTCATATAGAGGAGGGTCTCAGGGGAGGGTACAAACCATAGCCAGTAGGGAACAGCACAAGGTAGAGTGACAATGCTTAAACCAATGAGGGGAACACAGAGGTGGGGAACAGCCCAGACTGACCCATGAGGTACCAGGCTTAGGAAGAGTGACATGGAATCATCAGGAATAAAGGTAGGCCTGAGGGAAGAGTGACAGCTGTATACAATAAGGGCTAAACCAACTACAAGGGAGGGGAAAGAGAAGGGGAGATACAGAATTAACCATTTTGAGGGACTGCAAAACTATATATTAGAAAACCACATCACCATAACTACTTCTCCAAGGCAAGTCTGTTTTGCCCATGACAGTACCTGGTGAGTGACCCATGAGCCTTTAGTTATATTTTCTCTCCCCTACCCAGCTGAGGAGGGGGAATGATAGAGTTGCTTTGGTAGGCACCTTGCATCAGCCATGGTCAATCCACCACCCAGTGTCCAGGATGTCTCTATTTCTTGTAGTGCCTACTCTAGAAAGTAAGCTGGGGATTCACAAGTTGGGAGGGATCACAGCTGACCCAAATCAATCAAATGGATAAAAGACTTTAAGAAGGACATGGATCTGTTGGAGTGAGTCCAGAGGGGGCCATGAAGATGATCAGAGGTTTAGAGCACCTCTCCTAAGGAGGGCCCATGAAGACGCTGGAGAGATATTTTTGACGAGGGCATGAAGGGATGGGACAAGAGGGAATGGCTTTAAACTGATAGAGGGTAGGTTTTGATTAGATATTAGGATGAACCTTTTCATCCCAAATGTGGCGAGACACTGGAATGGGTTATCCAACAAAGCTCTAGATGTCCCATGTCTGGAACTGCTCAAGGCCAGTTTNTGCTTTGGTAGGCACCTTGCATCAGCCATGGTCAATCCACCACCCAGTGTCCAGGATGTCTCTATTTCTTGTAGTGCCTACTCTAGAAAGTAAGCTGGGGATTCACAAGTTGGGAGGGATCACAGCTGACCCAAATCAATCAAATGGATAAAAGACTTTAAGAAGGACATGGATCTGTTGGAGTGAGTCCAGAGGGGGCCATGAAGATGATCAGGGCCCCCCTGATCATCAAAGGGGGGCCCATGAGCATGCTGGAGAGAGATTTTTGACGAGGGAATGGAGGGATGGGACAAGAGGGAATGGCTTTAAACTGATAGAGGGTAGGTTTTGATTAGATATTAGCATGAACCTTTTCATCCCAAATGTGGTGAGACACTGGAATGGGTTATCCAACAAAGCTCTAGATGTCCCATGTCTGGAACTTCTCAAGGCCAGTTTGGGTGGAACTCTGAGTGTCTTGCTCTAGTGGAAGGTGTCCCTGCCCATGGCAGGGAGCTTGAACTAGATAATCTTTAAGGTCCTTTCAAATCTAAACCATAATATGATTCTATGACATTCCATGCCAAATAATGTTATGTTTTATTATTTGAGCTCTGGGCAAGGAGATGTTTGGTTAAGAAATTTGTCTTCCCAGGTGACTGTTACCTTCTTTCCAGCAACTGGCTAAACATTGCCTGTGGTTATGAATTACTGAGTGAATTCCCTATTTTTCTTTGGCTGCATGAACATCTTTCCATCATTTATTAAATATTTATTATTGCTTTATCTCAAGCCACAAGTTTTCTTGCTTTTGCCGATAGAAATCACTTCCCACTCTCACTGCAGGGAGTGAGCAAACAGCTGTGTGGATCTTAGTGGCCTACCAGGCTTAACTCACGAGGCTGTAAAATGGGTACCTGTTAGAGAAATACAAACTTTATATATAAAGCAGCCAGGTTGCCTATGTTGTTAAGTTTATGAAGGCATTGCAGAAAACCTCTGAGCCTCCAAGTCTTTACAACAGCTGATTTGTGAGAGCTGGGTGCAAGGAAGTAACCAATTCCCCAAAATTATGTTCTAGCTTCGGACAATCATTTGGATTCCACTTCACCAATGGTAAAATCTGGTTTTCTACTTAAAGCAGCTTTTAGTATTTCCAATTAAATTTTGAAAATACTTATTATTCTTGAGCAGACTGTCCCATGTAACTTCTGAGCTTAAAGGTCAAAACTCTGCCATTTATGTGTATTTAAGGGAATGCAATAGTTATTTTTATTGAGAGGTGATCAGATTTGACCTGTTTATTTCTCACAAACAGGCATGCACATTTTCAACATGGTTACAGTCCTAAATTGTTGTATAACTTACATAACACCATCTATTTCTTGTACAGTTCAGAAAAATAAAGGGGGGGAGGAGAGAGAGACGATAGAAGAAAACCCAAACCCACATGTACAAATGATCAAATGGTGGATTTAGTATTTTTCTCTCTCTGTGCAAAAGTACCGTTGCTAGAATATTTTATGACAAAACAAAGTTCTATGCTCCAAAACATATCCTTTCTGTCAGGTCTTTTGAAGCCTGAAGAAAGACACTGATGTAAATGAAAGCAGAGGATATTCAATTCTATTTGAGACTATTCACAGTAGAAAATGTTATTAATTTTCTTTACTTTTTTTATATAAACAGTAAAAAGTTATTTCAATTACCATATTTGAAGGGGATATCTCAATTTTACTTTTCAGGAGGAATTTTTCACTAGCATTAAGTGATCATAAAAAAATAAAACATCCTATTAAGGTGATTTTAGTGCACAAATTAGTCACATGCAAAATGAACAGTTTAGGAAATGTCTAATTAGCTGAACACCTAAAATATGAACCAGTTAACAGTCCAGAACATGTTTAATTGTCTATTTCAGATTAAAGACAATTACAATGCCAATTAGTTATGGATAATTGGGCACTGGTTGCTACCATATGTAACACTTTGAATTAGATGTCACAGATACAATTATTTTCGTTCATCAGAATATCCTATTTTATATATTTATTTTTAAATGCATTGTAAGTAACTATTTCCTAAATGTTACTCTGCACTTCTCTTATTTAAATTACAAATTTTTATACCAAGAAAACAAGCAGGTGTTCTTCACTGGTTGATTGAAATTGTTTGGAAATTTCAATCTTCAGTGATTTTGTGACACTTTCAAAGTGGGAAATGGAAGAAAATGTCACTGAAGTGATTATAGATATTGTTATTGCTGGAGGGAAATCAAAATGTGGCATAAAGAGAATTCAAAAGTGAAGTTAAACACCAGTAAAAGAAAGAGAAAAATGTATTTAAAAACATATGCAACATATAGATTGAAGCTGCAACCAAATAATTTTTTGGGATATGTGGAGTATTTGCACTTAACCTAAACACAAGATATTTAAAAATATATTCTACATTTGTTTACTTGCTGAACTGAGATTTCTCATCATCTCTATTTATCTTTGAAACTATCTTGTCATGTTGCCAAAAATACCAGCTCTGTAATTGAAAGACAAACTGTTTTTTTAAAAGTTACTTTCACAGAATATTCTGAGTTGGGAAGGACCCAAAATGAACATGGAGTCTGACTCTTAATCCTGCACTGGACAGCCCCAAGAGTCACACCTGAGAATATTGTCAGAACACTTCAACTCTGCCAGGCTTGGTACTGTGACCACTTCCCGATAATCAATTCCAGTGTCCAACCAGTCTGTGTGAAAAACCTTTTCCTAATATCCAACCTAAACCTCCCCTGGCACAACTTCAGGCCATTCCCTTGGCTCCTGTCTCTGGTCACCACAGAGAAGAGATCAGTGTCTGCCCCTCCGCTTCCCCTCACAAGAAGCTGTAACTGCAGTGAGGTCTCCCCTCAGTCTCCTCCAGGCTGAACAGACCAAGTGCTGTCAGTCACTCCTCATGCAGCTTCCCCTCAAGACCCTTCTTGCCTTCCTTTGGACTCTCTCTCTAACAGTTTAGTATATTTCTTACATTGTAGTACCCCAAACTGCATACAGTGTTCAAGGAGAGGCTGCCCCAGTTCAGAGCAGAGCAGGGCAATCCCCTCCCTTGCCCGGCTGGTGATGTTGAGCCTGATGCCCCCCAGGACAGGGTTGGCCCTCCTGGCTGCCAGGGCACTGCTGCTCATGTTCAACTTTTAATCAGCCATGACACCCAGGTCCTTTTCGGTGGCACTGCTTTCCAGAATCTCACTCCCTGGCCTGTCCTACAGCCAGGATTGCCCATCCAAAGTGCAGAATCCAGCATTTTCTCTTGTTGCAATTCATATGATTGGTGATGGTCCAATCTTCTAATTTGTCAAGCTCCCTCTGCAGGTCATAATAATTTTGAAAGGACTAGAACTCAAAGTAAAGGGAAAACATCAGGGTCTTTGACTGAATGCATTACTGGTTTAAACAAATCCATTTTTACTGCACCAATACTTAAATCTACAGTAGCGAGGGTCAGCTATCTTAGATCAAAAGCTGTCCTCAGCACATCTGGTCCTGACTCCCACCTGTGGGCCCACAGTACAGCAAATCCCCAGGAAGGTGCCAGATGCTTGGGGCTGGGGCTGCCTCAGTGTCCCTGTGGCTGCCCTGCTTTGGGCTGGGGAGGCTGGACTGGCCCTGGCTGCCCAGCCACCCCACTAACACCCTGAGAGCTCTCACATCCCAGGAAGCTGCAGCCCCTGCTCCAAACCCTTCTCCCTGGTCTCTAACTGTTGTCAAAGTGTCAACTGTGTGAGCTAAAAGCATGAAAGAACTTCAAAATTAGACACAGAATTGTAATTACTGAGAAGAGAATAGTTAGCAGCTCAAGTATTTAAGAGGAATAGTTGCATAAAAGGTTGCAAAACCATAAGAATAAAACCCCAGGGCACCAGACAGTCCTTACTCAGAAACCTTGAGAATATGTCTGACATAAAGAACCCTCATAGAGCTTGGCTTGTCTCCACCTGATTGAGCAGTGCCTGAACATTAAAGTCTCATTGTGTCTCCCATCAGGGGTAGTGAGCATATGAATATTACACTAACTCATTAGGCCGAGCTGTCAGTTGTGTGCATTAGATGATAAATAATTGATTTGTACATTTAAACTGTGTATCTCCAGTTTGTTGACAGTCTGTTTTTAAGTGGTATAAATAACCAAAAGAAGTGATTAAGAAATGGAGTACTAAAGTATTTTCAAATCCTTAGGCATAGATTGAGACTGAGCACAATTGATGGTGCTGTTCTAATTTCTATCAGCATCGTTGTTTTAATTATAAGCAATAATCAATGTGGATTTATGAGAAAAAAAATTATCAGTGGAGACCGTTCAGTCATTAATTATCATTAATTCCATTTTGTTTGTTTGAGGTTGTTTGTTTGTTTGCCAGGAACATTAAATTTCAGTTTTCTTTCTTCATAAATTTATTTCAGATAACATTTTTTGCATAATTTTAAGATTACAATATGAATTATTTTTGTGGCATTTATATTAAGTCCTTATAGAATGAAGTAATTATGCCTGTCTAAGTGTTCATAGTAAATTATGTAACAGTTTTGACTTTGTTCAAAAATGTTCTTCATCTTTACAAAAGTCCCTATATTGCTTAGGAAACTTAGATCTCTCAGAAGGTCTTATCCTGCTGGAAATTTTTCATCAGAACAATTTATTTGGTCAGTCTGGGAAAGTGAATTAATTCCCTTCAAACTATAGGATTTTTTTTAATAGTAAGGCAACCAATAAGTAAATTAAGCTCACAGAGCAAGAGTCCTTTCTGTCAGTGCCCTAAAACTGAGGTAGTAAATTAATCAAGGATACAGCAACATGGAACTTTGTCATGCTTTTTTTTAATTTGTGTAGATATAGAAAATGTCTTACTTCCACTGAAAAGGACAATAAATATTACCTTAACAACCAGTTTGAAATTTTGACTCTAAGAAAACTAATGAAGAAAAATAAAGTTTCCCATGAGCAGTTTTATTTTTCTCTGAAGTTCAACAGTAATTTAAAAATATGAACACAAAAGACACTGGCTTCTTTTAATCAGAACCAGATCTCTGTCTAATAAAGTAAGGAAAGTACTGACTTCTGAGAATCAGTCAAATAACAAGGGGATTGGGAAAAATTTTACGAAAACTTGTCTTAGAGGGGCAAATAATTGAATAGATCTAACTGCTTAGTTCACTTCTTTTTCTGTTGTATCAGTCAATGCTTTTTTTTTTCCTCTAAGAATGAATTAATTTTTTTAAAAACTGTGATTCTTGGAAATAAAAACAAAACAAAAAAAAATCCAAAAAACAACTCAACTAAACCCACCCTTTTTCCTGGAAAGATCTAAGCTACTTGTCTCTCTAATTTCTTCTCTCTGAAAGAGTGTATAACAGGATTTATGACCCTTCTATCTTTAAAAAAGCTGAGGAATCGATGGTTAACAGTCATGCAAATAAAATGCAAATATGACATTTGACATCCTAGGGAAAGATAAAAGTATGGTTGGGTAACTGTGGCATAGGAAAACATCTGCAAGAAATCTTTCTGCAGCAAACATAAATCTTTGCCCAACAAAAGCTGACTCGAATCTCAACATTGTTATTCTCACCAAGGTAAAAGTTAATGCCATTTGAAGTCTTTACCTGCTTTATTTCAGAAAGACATTTTTTACGTTGGCTTCATCTCTCTCCTAGAAGGCTGAATTGGGATGTCTAGTGTCACAGCTAGTGGCATTACTGAGGTTAACAGCCCTGGCTCCTGAAAGGTGGATCTATCTATGGCACAGCAGCTTGATCCATGCCTGCTCCCAGCTGAGAGTGGGCTTTGTGAGCAAGTCACCATGTGAGTGATGTCTGGAAGCATGTGAGGGTGTGAGTTGTCAATTCAGGATTATAAAAACTCAGGACATCTAACTTTGTCACCCTCACAAATCCTTAAGGAGACACCATACACATAAATCTGAACTGTGTTTTTTTCTCAATTTAAAATGGAAACATTGGACTCGGGTCCAAGTTTGGTGCTGTACAGTGATTATACTTATATTTAGAGACAGGGCCAAAAATTGAGGGATCATTTACTGATCTATTGCTATGATGCTGTTATTTTATATTTCCATCTCTATTTGCATTAATCCATAATATTTTCCTTGAATGGCCATTGATATTTCTTAGTTTTCTAAGTTATCTACAAGGGGTTCAGCTCTTAGGTGGCCTCTCTCTAATAACATATGCATGCAGTTCTTACAGTGCAGCTATCTTAGATGAAAGCTATTCTTAAAGATGCACTTAAATTCAAGATCCAATCATGTTTCTTGACTTGCTGAGACTTAATCACCTGTCTCACCTCCCAGAGAGATTGACAAAGCAAAGGTTTAATAGCTAGTATATCTTAGCATTGCAGGAGTAGTAAATTGATGGGACATCATCAATCTGCGGTAGATGAAGACCAGGACTGTTAAGTTTTGGAATTGTGATGCCATTGTAAATGTCTAGAAAAAGGGGAGAATATTAAAAAGTTGGGTTCTATACAAGTTACAGTTTTTCATTTTCCTAATATGTTTGTCATTGTTCTAAATATGAAAATTAATTCTATACTGTAGTTTAAAGCTTTTTTACATGATGCATCCATTTGCTTTTGCAACATAGTTATTTCTACAGAACTATTGAAATATTTTCTCCCAATGGAACAATACATTCAAAGCAATGTTAAACATGTATTTTAATTTTGTGCCCATGAAGGGTTTACCAAGTTCATTATACTTAAAAATTATGTAAATCCCTAGCTACTACTTCTTCTTGACTACAGTATTTTTTTATTCTATCTGAAGTGAGGTTGATTGACTACAAGTACCAGCACTGTTTTTCTGCCTGTTTGCTTCCAGCAGTTAAATGTCTTCCCATATACTAGAGCTGGTAAATATTAGAAAATTACACAGGAATTTATTTATTGAGATGAAGGCTTATTCATTTTGATTAACATTGGGGAACTAACAAAAATATCTAAACTGACATAAATGGGCCTTATATCCCTGCTATAAGCAGTGAAATGAGATAGGAAACTCAAAGTCAGATTATTCCTTTGCAGAGTATTTGCTCAACTGAAACAGGAGCTTTTAGCCACTGACTGTCACTTCTTTCCCTTTAATTGTTTGATTGTTAATTAAAGGCTTCTTTCCCTTTAATTGTTTCCTCTGTCAAAATATTTTCTCTGTAAGGGCTCCAAATTGATATCCTTTTCCCTCTCCTCTGACCAATCTTCAAAATGTTTTGTTACAACTTTGTCATCAAAGCTTAAATAGCTTTCAGGACCTCACAAGCAAACAGCACAGGGAAAACTGTCCTCTTATCCCAGTAACTCTTTCGTAACTGGAAAACTGAGAAGCAGGAATACGCTTTAATCAGAACCTTTAGTTCAAGGAGATACAAAATGCTTCAGAGAAGTTAGATAAACTACCCAGCTACAGATCAGGCTGTACTGTATTGTGAATTCACTTGTCACATAAAATGTCATAGTTCTGTTTCTGTCTATCCAGAGTGTAGATAACCCAATAAGAATGAACCTCTCAAAAATGAGGGGAAATACTTGGAACTTGTTTCTCCAATGTCCTGAAAGACTCCAGTAAGCACTGAGCTGCTGTAGAGGACACAGATTTCCTCCAGGTAGGAATTTAAAAAGCAGTTATATTTGTGGACCTCCATTACCAGCTTCTGTCTGGAATGTAGTGCCATTGAGCTCAACCCTCTAGCTGCATCCATCCCTCCAATTCCTAACCCACCAAATGGTCCACCCTTCAAATCCATATCTCTCCAGCTTAGTGACCTATTGCAATACACCATAAGAATGTGAGGGGAAGAGCTGTTATCTCCTTCTGCATTGTGCAATACCAGGGAAATATCAGGGAAGCTGATGTCTCATTTATGTAGCTATTACATGTTTGTTTCCTTTAGGTATCATCTTATGTAGATGATTGCTGTCCTGGATCAGGATGTGCTGGTGTAGGTACATGTGTAGGTTGCAGTTTTGTAGTGTGCTACTGCTATGTTACTGTAATTATCAGCTCCCCACTTGATTTCAAGGAGACTGGAGGTCAAAATTATCATAAATGAACTCTAAAAAATTCCAGTGTCTTATTTTAACAAATGTACATGGGAAATAAGATTTCCCTAGAAGAACTTATGAGCTAGTTATTTTGAGGGGAATATGTATTTTATTTTTTCCTTTGCTTTTTTTTAACCTACATTTAGAAATACAATTCAGAAATTTTGTCAAGGAATTTTGCCTCTTCTATGCTCCCCTTATTTTTACCTCTCTTCAGTATTCAATGGCTGACAAATTCAGTAGTTCTTATAATTTTTAGGAAAGATAGCTTTTGCTAGTCAAAGGACTTTCCTTTCATCCACTCAACCTTGTTAGAAAGAAACCCCTAAATCTGTGTAAAGAAAAACCCATAAACAGTAAAGAGAACTAAAAATGTGGTTTTCTAAGGAATTCTGAAAGGTCTGACATCCACTAAGGAATAAAAGAAGCATTCATTATACTTCTCTGCCTTCCTTTGGGCTAGTTCTGCCCTGCCAGATTTGCAGGACCTCTGCAGAAATTGTATGTACTTTTCATTTGTCTTCAGTGTTCCTGGCAGCAGTTTTGTCAGGACTTTCACTTATTATTATGCATTTATAATCAGAAGCTTTGTCTTCTGGCCACATAGGGTAGCCATAATACACACAGAATATGCTTTTCATTATCACAAAGTGAATATGTTCTTGAAGGGAATGTATGCTGATATCCCCGGGCACTGCAGCTGACTGAGGGTGCTTTGACTTCCCTCTCATGAAAAGGTGTATTGTGCATGAAAAGGTGTATTGTACATGAAAAGTAATCAAATGTTTTAAGCCTGTTAACAAAGAGTGTATCCAAAACAGAAATTCTTTTTTTATTATTGGAAATGTTTATTATATGAGGAAAAGAGTATACTCTCAAGGAAAGATTAAAAAAAGTATGTGGATATTTGGATGGATTTGAAGATGAAGAAAAAATTTTTTGGGGATATTTTCCCAAGAATTTTTTCTGAGTAACTATTTTTAATTATTAGCAGTGCTTCAGCTCTTCAAAAAAAAAGTTGCTACTTTTGAAGGAGACAGATTATTTTTTCTGGTTTTCAAAAAATACTTGAATTAAAATCCTATCTGGAATAAACCAATAATTAACGATTATATATTTAAAGAAAGGTAAGTAAATATGACATGAGACAAATACAGTAATAAGGAGTTCTTTTCAAGGACAATGTGATGACTGTTGACTTAAATTTAATAAAGTTAAAATAAAAATATATTTAAATACAGTTTGACACGAAAGATACAAAAGTAGCCAGTAAATGAAAAAAAAACCCTTGATTTCTATCCTTCTTTTAACTGCCTTCTGTTGAGACATATATTTTAGGTGCCTAAGTCTGAGTACTGATATAAATTAATCAAAGACTTTTAACACCAGATGTTGAGAGACATATATAATGTTACTTCTACTTTGTTCATACTTCTTTGAGCTCTTTGAAGACTTTTGGGATCGTTAACAATGGTCTAGATCAAAAAGCAGCCAGCGGCAGTTGCAATACCTTATCTTCAAGTTGTGTACACATTGATACAAATTCAACGAAAGAATGATTTTAACAAAGACTCTCCTAATGCCTTTCGTTTTCTAATATTTATTTATAGAACCGCTATTGGCAATGGCAGATATGTTTAATAAGGGCAACACAAGACCAAGAAATAATGTCTTAAAATGGGGTGTTTATGTACTACTTATGGTTTATCTTTATGATATTTTTTCTTGGGTTCTTTTTTTGCAAAGAAGTGATGGAAGATTCAAATTCTCTGTCTCCATCTCCTGGCAGACAAGAACTAAACAAAAAATGTGGACTAGGATCCACGAAGCTGAGGCAGAAAAAATTATGAGGAATTAAGTCTCTGTTTATTGACTTATTTGCAGATTTTCCCCATTTCTCTAATCATTTCAACCTACTATAACACAGAGAAGCAGAAAGCAATGGCAATCTTATGCAGACAGACAAATCATGTGACAAAAACCCATAGGAGCTCTTCAAGACTAATTTTCCATCAAAAAGGATTACACTTTTTAATATGCAAGTCAGCAATAAATGAGGATTTGAGGATTTGATAATTTTGAAAAACCCCATAATTTCATTTCCATTTGTTGATATGCTTAAAAACAGTCATTTCTTTGCTCCAACTAGTTTACTTGAAATAACGTACTTTTTCATGATGCTTACTGTAAGATAAATTGCATTTAGTTTATGTGATTGCCATGTGATTTTGAGGATTTTTTACCTACCCACCCTCCAGTATTATAGGTATTATTACATATCATGCTCTAAAGCACTGTTCATAACCTTTTTTTAATAAACAGTAAAATGAAGTTTAGAGGTAATTACAGCAGGTATGTGTGCCTTTTTCACTAAAAAAAAAGTTTTATACTGGTTTATATTTAATATACTGATTTACCTAACTCTTATATTACTTTAGATAACAAGCAATGTCCCCAGTGGTTTTCTATATTGCCAATAGGCAAGTTATGCATTTTCAAAATTCATTCACATTGTATATCTCCAGTCTTTTCCCAAGATCTTTCCATTAATTTTCATTATTAGTTCTATTTCAGAACACAGTATAAAAAAGGTGAGAAGAATAAGGTACATATAATTTACTACATTAAAGACCAAAACATTCTTATCATTATTGTTTTGCAGATTAATATTCGGTATGTGAAGTTAGCAAAACAGGGGAATGGGAAAAAGTTTTTTGTTATAGATTTTTTTTTTCACCTATAAAATAAGCTTTTTGAAGAACAAAGAAAATGGAAATGAATTCTATAACTGACCTTTAGCTACAAAATTGTGGAATTTGTTGTCTTTGGAGAGTATTTAATAAAACAGAAAAAACATGAAAATGTCACCCTATGACTTAGTTCTCCAGGATGTATTTAACTCATCTCATTTGATATTCCTCCAGAGGGTAAAAAAGACTATCAACAAGGTTAGGACTAGTATTTTACGCATATAGAAAGGAAGAATTATACTAGCATAGGTTTTACAACTGCTTATTTCAGTTCTAGCTTACACACAGAGTGATAAATAAGATTTATAGAGACAGACTCCCCAGTTTAATGAGTGCTTTGAGATACAAGGTACTAGAGGAAAGGTTGCTTTTAGAAACATGCACTACTGATATTGATTTAAGAAACAGAGATACACTTTAAAAATTATAACTAGAGGTAAACAAAAATTGAAGTTTTCCACAGACAGAAGTTCTGAGTTCATGTTTTCTTAAATCTTTAGTCAGTATTGCAGTAGTGAAGTTTAAGGCTTACTGTATCATCAAATAGAAAAGAAGTTTCCAGAGTCACATTTCTATTTATCATAGATAAACACATTCACAGAAACATATTATACAAGACTGTCACTATCAGACCACTAATTATAAATTATTAGGGGTCAATTTTTCACATTAACATTAATGAAAACTCTACACAGTCACTGAGCAAAGTGTTATAGTGTGATAATAACACACTGAGGAAGACTGTAAATCATCTCAATGAAAGTCTATTCACACCTACAGTAGGTGCATCATTACTCCCTAACACCTGAACACCTCACGTGGGATTCTAAAACTCATTTCCACTATTTGAAATACAAGGAATTATTATTAACTCATTAAGAATATTAGAATAATTTCTTACTACCTACTTTAGAATCTTATTTAAAAATTTCCCCTTTATTCATTTAATCACAGTGAGTATGTGAAATGTTTGCAGAATATAAATAAGTATATGCTTCTTTTAGCCTACCATTTTTACAGATTCATGAATTTTTGTTATATTATTCAGTGTTTTGCTGGCATTGCTTTTAACTTCCCGTATGCCTCCACTGAAAAATAAAATATATCAATCAACAGTGCAAGGTTTATGAATGCAATGTAAAGGAAAACTCAGAGTAGCTGGAGCTCAGCTGTGTTATTTCTTGCTCAAGAGATCAATGAGACTGGAATGAGTGTGAAGCACAACTACTCCATGTAGTTTTCTATGAATATATATATGAACATAAATCTCTCCTATGAGTTGTGAAGAAGAAAATAAATTTGGATGCTTATTTAAAGTATAAATTGATTGTTTAGTATGTGACTTTCAAAGTTTTCACCTTAAAACTTGAAAATAGTTGTTTCTGAGCTCTTCTGCCTCAGCAAGGAACATGCTTTTCTTGCAGAGCTGCACTAGGAAATGTAAAATCCCTTTTTTCTTGTGTTCATTCCTGATTCAGAGAACCCTGGGGCAAAAGAAGAACAATAAAAACACTCTTTCAGTAATAGAAATTAATATATGTATTTAATATAGCTAGTATATTTAATACACATTTTTCTGCTGGGTCAGCCTCTGCTATATTTTTATGTACAATTTATTGGGAGATTTTTCATTTTATATTTCTCCTACATTTCACATAGTAAGTAAATTGGACAACTCTACAGCTTTGTAACTCCAGAAAATTTAGACTGGATTTACACAATCTATGAGAAACAGACTTTGTTTTACCCTGTGCTTCACTTATACCTAGTTACAGCCTCATTCAGATATAAGTGGATTTTAGGTTTGTGCATCAAAGTATACATTTGTACTGAGTTTGTCACTGAACATGCAACGTGACATACATCACCTGTCACATGCAGGGATGAATTTACCATGGGGACACAACACAATTCCATCTGGCAGGCAAGAAGTTTGACTTGGCTACTCTCTCCATATTAAATTTCATACTGTAACTGAGCCTAGTCTTTATATGCTGGGATGAGTGTCTCCACCTCAGAAAGATGCATTTCCTTTTTTGTCTGAGAAGATAATTGAATAGATCCTTCCACAAGCTGTTCTCATGGGGGACAAGGAGGTGATTTGAGAGAGCCAGCGCAGCTTCACCAAGGGCAGTTCCTGCCTGACCAGCCCAGTGGCCTTCTGTGATGGAGTGACTACCTCAGTGGACTGGGTCAAAATAGTGCTACAGATGTCATTTATCTGGACTTTGTAAAGTCTTTGACAGTGTCCCCCATAACATCCTTCTGTCTGCATGGGAAAGAGATAGATTCAATGGGTGGACTGTTAAGTGGGTTAGGACTTGGTTGAATGGTCACATCCAGAGGGTAGTGGCCAGTGGTTCAGAGTCCTGATATCAGTGACAAGTGGTGTCCCTCAGGAGTCCATATCTTCAATAATGACACAGACAAGGGGATCAAGTGTACCCTCTGCAATTCTGCAAACAACAACAAGTTGAGTGTTGTGGTGACACACCTGTGAAGGACAGCATGCCATCCAGTGGGACCAGACGAGTTTGAGAAGTGGCCCATGGGAATCTCATGATGTGTATCACAACCACATGCAAGGTGCTGCACCTGGGTTGGGGCAACCCCCAGTATCAGTCCAGGCTGGGGCATGAGCAGATCCAGAGCAGTCCTGCTAAGAAGGACTTGGGACTGCTGGTGGGTGAGAGGCTGGATATGAGCTGGCATCATGTGGGCCAGAAAGCCAATTGTGTCCTGGGCTGCATCAAAAGCAGCATGGCCAGGAGGGCAAGGGAGGGAATTCTGGCCCACTGCTCCACTCTGGTGAGAACCCACCTGCAGTGCTGCATACAGCTCTGGGATCTTCAGAAGAGAAAGGACGTTGACCTCTTGGAGCTAGTCCAGAATTGGCCAACATGATGGTCAGGGGGATGGAACACCTCACCTTTGAGAGGGCACTAAGAGAATTGTGATTGTTCAGCCTGGAGAAGAGATGGCCTTTGGGTGACCTAATTGCAGCCTTTCAGTATCTGAAGGGAGCCTACAAGAAAAGGGGAGACTTTTACTAGGGCATGTAGTAAAGGAGAAAGGAGAATGGATTTAAATGTAAAAAAAATAGGTTTAGATTTGACATTAGGAAGAAATTCTTTACTGGGAGGGTGGTGAGGCATTAGAACAGTTTACTGAGCAAAGTTGTGGATACCCCATCCCTGGTCATGTTCAAGGCCAGGCTGGATTGGGCTTTGAGCAACCTTTTTTATTAGAAAGTGTCTCTGCCCATGGCAGGGGGGATAGAACTAGGTGATCTTTAAGGTCCTTTTCAATCCAGACCTTTCTATGATTACGTGAGGATTCTGTGATTACCACAATTAACATGTCATTTGTTTGTGTTTTATATGAGCTAGTTACTTCATCAGTTTGATGATTGATGAGTGGAGGATGGCATCAGTATTTATGTAGTTTCAAGAGGACTTAAATTCCTACAGACCCAAGTAGGAACAGAGTAATTACTTCAATAACATTAATGTTTCCCAAATGATATCTTTATAGAGAAAAGTAGCACCCTTAAGTATTTCAGGATCTGAACCTTAGTTATACCTAGGAAAAGCAGACACCACTAATGGGTCCATGAGTGTCTTACATAGTTTCTAGATAAAAGTAACATATTATTACCAAGACTGAAGATAACATGCTGTCATTTTCTCCAAAATACAAATTACCTGTTCTGGAAATCCAAAGCCAATGTTTTTAAAAAAGTTCCTACATAAAAAGGATAAAAACTTTATCTGCTATATTTATAAATATAATAAATACTTATGGTATCCTTTTTATTTTAATTATATTTTTGTTCTGATTCTTTGCGAAGCATTGAGTTCACAGGGATTCCTACTGTTTTTGTTTAAAAGGTGGCACTGTAATTCTTACTTCTCTGCTTTCATGATAGGCTCTGGCACCCCTGATTACAACACATCACTTTCAAAAGATGTGCAACAGACTTTCTAACAAGAGCTTATATCCAGGGTCTGCAAAGCTGTCAGAACTGCACATACAGTACAAGGGCACTTATCTCAATAACAGAAAACAAGAGAAAATGTTGGTCACATGACTGCATGAAAAATGACTGTGATAGATTTTCCTTCATTTTGTTCTCATGATAATAGGGATATGAAGGTTGTACAGCCAGGTGACTGCTTACTCATTGCATAATGCAGTTAATGAGCTGCCTTTCTGACATTAGTATAATCTGTCTGGTTCATGATGTGCTACAGCACATGTATTATTTCACTGAATGATTTATGGGATCTCTATTATGTTGTAATGCATTTTCTAAGGATGAGATGAGATGGATTATCCTGTGTTTCCTAGAATATTGTAGTTTTTTACATCAAAAATGTAGTTTTCTCATAAGACATTATATTTCATTAACCAATGAGAACAATTTTGATGACAGGTGTCCCTTTGTTAATTAAACATTTCCTTTTACTTGTTATACTCTTCTAAGTATCTCCAAAACTTTTCTATTATTTATAATCTTTCTTGTTACTTGATTTCTATACACAATTCTATAGTATGGTATTTAAATATTAGCTCACAAGGATAAAATACTAGCCTTTGAAAGAAAAAAAAAATAATACATTGTTGGGCTTTTTTCATTCATTTATTCATTCATTCATGAGCAATTCCTAGTCTAGATCAATTTCCTGAAGAAAAAGATCTTGTCCTTAAATTTTACATTGATGTGTCAGCGTCTGGCAAAAATATAAGTGTCAAAATTGCTAAATTTCTTCAGCTTTTGTGGGTATTCTTAACTAGTGCTGGTTGAGGGGAAAGACACCATAAGTAATCTTATTATGGTAACTAAGTCCCTGCTTTTCTTGTTAAAAATATGGCTTGTTAATTAGCACTATCTCAAACAGACAACTTGCATAATCTTTTTTGTTGAGGAAATGGAGTGGAAGAGAGAGCGAAAGAATTGGGGAATTGAAGGGAGAAGAAGCCAAAGCAAGGGAGGGCAAAGGCCTCCCTTTGGAGGAGGTGTTTAGGTAGCAGGGGCTTTTAGGAGCATGCAACAGACCTCAAGTTATCACACTGGGAGGATGTGATAGAAAGCTGGGGCAGACAGCCTTGAGATGCAACTGGTTGGCTCATGTGCTGTGTATATACCTAGAACCATAGAACCATAGAATCAAAATGGCTTGAATTGGAAGGGACCTTAAAGACCATCCAGTTCAATAAGATAATAGAATAATTTTATTTCCACAAAACAATTTCAATTTATTTTATCTCAGAGAAGCAGGAAAAGAGCAATACAGTAAACTCACCACAGTTATATGTAAATTATGTATTTGTCATATAGCAAAGAAAGACCTAAAATTTGCTCACATTTTTTCCCTTGCAAATTAAAAATGATGATAATAACTACAGTTTATCCAAAATACCAAGCATGTCAAGAAATGGAATTCCATTTAATTATGACAGATTTTATTGTATATTTACAGACTGTAAAGCCTTTTGAATCCTCTTCCCAAAATAAAAAGACACAAATATATCCATTATCTATTTAGACAGCTAGTAAATCCAACCTTCCCCTTAATTTCCTCAGTATACAATAGGCAGAAAATAAGTTTAATGGTATTTCTAGAGGTTAACATGCTCAGCCCTTCGTGAACGAAGTTATGAAGTGAATGAGTTCCAGAATAAAGAACACTCACAGAGAATTGCTCTTTCAATTCACTTCTCTTAAAAAAAACCTTTCATTTGGGGAGAAGCAAGTGGGGACGATTTTGCTGCAAAGAAAAAGAAGTCCAAGTTAGACTTCAGAAGCAACTTACTGCCTGATTTGGCCTAAGAAATTTTATTTTTAGATCTTAAACTTCTGGGAGCAGGTACTAACTTCTGTTACACATTTTCAAAATAAAAAGAGAAAAGGTCTTATGCTTTAATGGAGACAACTGTGGGCTCAAACTCCCAGGTGAAGTAAAGTCTTCCATTCTCCTGCAAAAACCTACCCCTCTCCTCAGTAGTATCTATTCATTTTCCTCTGGTATATCTGTGTGATTCTTCTTCCCTTATACCCTTATTTTTTTTGCATTCAACTCTGAGGAATGCCATCTTTTTTCTTAACGATATGATTTGTTCAGAAAAGTTTGATAGTTACCAGTTATTTGTTGTAGTGGTTGCTTTTAGTTGTTTTGAGAGGTTTTTTAAAGGAAATATTTTCTTTTAATTTCTTTTCCTTGATACATAGATTTCCAGGTAAAGGAAAAGTGAGATAAAAAGAGGAAAAACTATGTTTTTGAAATGGTTTTCTCTATTTTTTATCCTGTGTCTATAGTAGATGGAATGTTTTTTCTGAAAGACTTCTTGAAATTAACTATTTTGAAATGTTTTAAAAATGCAATTCCTTTATGAAGCAACTGTAACTGGCATGCTGAAATGTCAACACTTTTTACAGAGGGAAAAATGTATTGTTTGGGGTTTTTTTTATTTATTCAGTAAGAAATCTGAGAATTTTTTAACTTGATATCTATTTGATTGAATTTTCTAATTGAGATTTTATTGGTCTAGTAATTGGTAGGCTATTTCTCCATATGATGATGAATGGTTTATTATCTTTGGTAAATGAGTTTCTCTGGTATTACCATTAAGGAAAACTCCCCCCACAATTGTATTAATTGTC
This sequence comes from Alaudala cheleensis, assembly GCA_013398995.1. Taxonomy (NCBI): domain Eukaryota; kingdom Metazoa; phylum Chordata; class Aves; order Passeriformes; family Alaudidae; genus Alaudala; species Alaudala cheleensis. The sequence goes on from VWYE01020557.1 coordinate 195,217, forward strand.
CAAATTAAAATCAGAATGATTGGATATTCAAATAGCAATTGACAAGTATTAAGTTGATGGTAAAGGGCAATATGTTAGCCTGATATTGGGTCAAAAGAAAGTTATAATGAAAATAATATTTTAGTCATTAAAAGAGAGAAATAAGAATTAATGTTTCATTATATGCCATCCACTTCTAGAAGACTCGTGCCTAAAGGATAGGTTACTATTTTAGTGCAGAAGATGCTTTTTGACTCAGCCTTGTGGACATAGTCCTAGGGACATTTTCTTTGCCTTTAAAAAGGTAGTTAATATGAATCACATTCAAAATGGGCTTGCAGTTTCTCAATAGGACTTCATTTCTAAAATTCTGCTTCCTGTACGCTGTGTAGTGGACATTTCATCTATGAGTTTCCTGTGCTTTCTAAAAATAACTTTTGCTTAGTGGAATCTATAGATTTTGCTTGATAGTAGAAAGTAGAATAGTTAGCTAAAGGCAAAGGTCCTCATCTTAGGATGTGACTTTGGCATTATTGGAAAATTAATTTTTCTTTTTCTATGCTAGGTGTAGATAATTTATTATATTTGTAATATATAGCATTAACACTCAGTCAGAGTGACAAATCCACTGGTTAACTTGTCTTCTGTACCTTCAGTGGATTGAATGTTCTTCATTGTACATTTCCTGAAAAGTGCATGACAGACCTAGTTCATAGGATTGAAGTTTTAAAATCCACAGAAAATTCATTGGCATGCATTGGTCAATTGAAATATCATTAAGGAAAGGGACAGTGAAAGGTGCCTTCTATGGGAAATTTCATGTGCAGTGTCTTCCAAAGTCACAACTAAAGGAAAGCTAGGAGCAATAGGAAGCCAGAGAAACTCAGAAACTGAATTGTTTAAAAACCTGAAGATTAGATAGAATGCAAGGGTGGTCTTTTTTCTTATATTTTTATAGTAATTTTTCTCTTATATTCTTCATCTTACTGTGAATAGTACATATAGCCATTCACTTCTTGCCTGGATTTCAGCCAGTGTCATTATTCTGCATTGATATGTGCTTGTATTCTGCTGCAATTGTCTTCACACTCCTTTATTCCAAAAGGAGAAGAGTCACACTAGCCAGATCAATCAAGACATTGAATGCATTGAACTTTGAACTCACACTGGCAGCATTCTGTGCACACTGCTGAAATAGAAAACATCTCATTGTCTCCCAGATCGTTAAAAGTTTGAGGTTCTGATTCTCAATCACATTAGCAATCACTTCTAGATTAGTGGAGCTTTTTGTATCGTTAGGCTCTGTGGAGATGCACATAGAGGGATCATTTTTTCACATTTAGAAACTTTTTTGGTTTTATATCCATTACTTAGACATTGATACTGAGAATGACACTTCTCACTTTTTAAATGACATAAAAGTAAGAGACCAGTAAACAAGGGTAAGATGCATTTTGAAGGGGCTGAAGGAAATGAGAAATGTCCTTTCAATGCTTAAAACTACAAAATAATGAATCACAAGACTGCAAAACAAATCAAAGTGTGAGTGAATGCTAAATGGAAAGATACTGCAGCATCTGACCTTGAAAAAATTTGTGTGTGGTGGTGGAGAAATCCCTAGTCTTCCTCTCAACGTTCCACTGCACCAAGTAAAACATGAGAGAAACTAAATTTCATTGATGAAGGACCACAAAATAGATCACAAAGAGTAGAGGTAATAATGCATGAAGCTCTGATTACATCCCAGAAAAGAGTTTCTGTGCTGGTCATCAGTACTACTTTTCATTTTAATCAGAGTTGCCTATTTTTAAAGTTTGATTTTGGAAGACTATCATCGAAAACAGATAAAGCTGATAGAAATATGAGTAAGTTTTGGCTATGAATATAAATTGAAAATACAGGGTACTAAAAAAAGAGACCAAGCCAAAATGATGCATGGAATAACTGAAGAAATATGCTATTTCTTTTGCTCAGACAATAACTTTGTAAATGAGTCAAAGGAAATTTTCAGCAAAAAGAAAAATATTAAATGCTAAAAGATGAGAGAGTATGAAGCACAATGAAGGTAGATTACTGGCAAAAAAAGGATTAGAATTCTTCTGTAGCATGCCTATTCCAATTAAGCTCTGTGGCTTAACTACTTTTTTAATAATGAAAATTAATTCTAAATATACCATCAAAGACCAACCCTTCTGGAAGTGCTTATCTGCCAAAATCAATGACAACTCAGTCAACTATTCCTGCATTATATATGTCTGAACTTGAGAAGTTTAAGTTTAGTACCTAACTTCACAATGAAGGAAATTCTGAAGGATAAATTACTTAAATGTAGGATAAGGTACAGTGAAGGAATTTTCTCTGAACTCCTGCTGTATTGGGTTGGCATGACAAATTTAGATACTGGGAGAGCTACAGGGATGGCTTCTTTGAGAAGCTTCCAGAAAATTCCCAGTGTTTGATGGAGCCAGTAACAGCCAGCTCTGAGTTGAACAGACTGCTGGCCAAGGTTGAGTCCATCAGTTACACTTCTGCTGTTCTATATATCTGAATATTCATTTGTTGCCAGAAACTCAGAGTGTATTTCCGTCTGGCTGAGGTATTTGGCCTACTCCCTTCATCAAAACCCTATGTAAAAAATTTATTTTCTTAAATATGTTTTCTTAATTGTGAATAAAATTATACATTCTGGCCACTGTACAGGTATAAAACTGTGAGGAGCTTGGTCTTGCAATTGGCATAAAAATAGCCATTTAAAATTTTTTTTTTTTTATCTCTTTCATCTCAATAGCACATGGAAAGCATAATTGGGATGGGCCTGATTCTACTAGCAAAACATCATATTCCTTACTCCCAAGGGCTTATCAACAAAAAGGGAAGGGTAACAAAAATGAACAATTTAATTACTAAAACAGTGATCTTTTAGTACTTCTGATCACTTACACAGAAGAACGAAAACTTCAAGTTATCAGGAAACAGCTTTTGAACTCTTTTCCTATTTCATATGAAATTACAATTTAATAAAAGTTATCGTTAAATGGTCAAGTCCTATTTTTTTCAACAAAATTCTTTATTCTATTCTTTATTAATTTCAAGTGCCACAAATTAGGAAAACAAAACCCAACTGATCAAAAAAAAACCCCCAAAGCATAAAGAAAATCCAGTCAATCCTTCTCCCACCCCTCAAAAAAACCAAACTAAAAACCAAAAAATGAAACACCCAAAAATTTTAGAGAAAAGCATCTTTTAGGAATGGATAGCAGATTAATTAGAAATTAACTGTCTGTTTTCTCTGAATAAATAACAAAAAAAAATTCAGAAAATGTTTTTCTAAATTACAAATGTGAGTATCCTACTTATTTTTCTCTGCTTCAAAACACAACTGAGCATGTCACTCCAAATCTACAAAAAGAAACTTTTCTTCAGAGTATAGTAGATATTTGCATGGTATATTCACACACAGTGAGTGTTAACTGGGGCAATAATGTTTAAATCAAAAGTGAAATCTTCTATCTTTAGAAGTCTTGCCTTTGTGATATCAAGATAAATATTTTGCTCTTTTGGCAGTTATTCCATGACATTTCCTTTGGGTATATGGAAAAATATTTTCTGCTTGATAAAAATTAACTTCTTTCTTGCCTGAGTAAAATGTAATCCATATCATTGAAAGAATAATGTTTTACAGTCTAGTAATGATGCACATTGTTTGCATTCAGGACTTAGAGGATTCTAGTGCAGAACAAAAACTACCAGAAGAAAATGGAAGCCTTTGAGGGAACAGCTTCTGCTGAGTTTCAAGGGATAGAGAAAGAAAATGGTGTTGTGAGAAAATTTAGAAGAGTGTTCAAATCAATAACCAGAAATCAAAAGAAATTAAGAACCACAATAAAAGTGGAATCTTTTAGGCTTTGCTGACCCCTCACCTTAGGTCTTTGTGCACCTGATAGCCCCACGTTGCAATCCTGCTTTGCTGTGCTGCATGCATTCTTGTTCAGATTTCAGAGACCTGACTCCTGGTCCACATCACAGTACAGTGACTGCAGCTCTGACTCATTGCAACACTGTGACTTCTTACTGTCCTGCAGCCTCAGTACAGACAGCAGAGTTTGTTCTTGTTCTCATCAATGTAATAGCTGATTCACCTCATAGCCTTGCTAATGCTGTGTGGTGTCTTTGCCTGCAGAGCTCAGTGTAATTCATTGCCATGGGTTTGTGTGAAAGGGTTTTTGTGTTGTGTTTTGTCAAGTTACACAAGGTCTCAAATATCTGCAAGGTATTAAAGTACTTAATACAGATGTTAAGTGTTTCTTTACAAAACAAACTAAAGGATGGCCATAGCAATATCCAAAGGAACAAAAAGAGTTAGGAACAATTGGGTTAATAAATAAAAAATAGATGTGGGAAATACACATAAGAAGGTGGTCTATTATAGTAAAAGTACAACTTACACAAAACCACCATTCTGTCTCACTGAGGTCAAAAAGATATAGAAAAGTCCATGTGCATGCTATTAAATTCTCCTGTCATCTGGACCAAACCTGTATCCAAAATGCATATTAAGAGTAATCTCTGAGGTATCAGAGTCAGCTACCCTGACTGTACCTCATAATGTTTTGTGTGAGTGCTATCTGGTCAACACCAAAACCAGGTCATCCAAAGTATATAAGAAGACAGGTGATTGGTTCCAGTGTTTTTGTAAATTCCAAGGAAGTTTTGCTTTATTGTAATAAATTGTCACATATCTACGCACAGCATAGTAAATCAAAATTATTGTTTAAGGTCAAGATGTTCTGACTCGTTTATTAGCTATGTTTCCTTCATATGAAATAAAAACCCAACCAATAGTATAATTAAAAGAGAAAGAATTTGTTTACCAGGATCAGAGAGAATATTAAATGGAAAATACAAAACACAGTGCAGGGAAATTTTGCATGCTGTTGCAGTATATGCCATACAGTATTTTTCAGATACTGCAATTATTACCTCTTTGCCAGATATACAGGAAACAGATATGCAATCCCCCATCTTATATATAGAACATATAGTACAGGAAACAATGATCTGTCACAATAGTCCAACCATGACTGAATTAATAATTTCACTAACCTAGCCTACCTATGCAAATCCTTCTGCTGTGTCCTGCACATACACCTGTGTCATTTCTCTTGTATCATTTCTCCTGTATAAAAAGAATGGTTTTAAATCACCATTTTGATAGAGATAACATCTCCTAGGACATCTCATCTTACAGAAATAGCTCCAGCACATATGAAACACTGACCTATAGTGTCATCTTTTCATTTGCAATTTAACAGCAATTTTAGACTGTATCCCACTACTGCAAAAGCCTTCCTTTGAAAATCCCTCTGACTCATGGTTATCCTGCTATCAAAATGCAACTACTGCTTCAGCTGGCACAGACTTACTGAGCTACTTTTGACCTAGAACTGATACTGCCACAACTATGGGGAAAGCTCCTCAAAGCAGAAGAAATAAATCATCATTTTTCTCTTTGTCATTTCTCTGAGGCTGACTTTGTGTAGCTTAAAACAGAGAGAAAAACAGCCTGCAGAAAGTTCAGTATTGTCTGAGCATTTTTGAATATTTCCTCAGTATTGCAGCCAGAGGTACTTGATGAAAGGGGAAGCAGGCATCCAAAACCCTTGTTCCTTTTTTTTTTTTTTTTGTCAGCAGTTCATGGAAGTAAAGAAAAAAAAAATTAATTTCTCTGACATATGGTAATATTTTGATTGTTTCATTGTATATATTCTAAAATGAACTTAAATCCTGTTTTGATTTTTTTTCTTTTTGCAGAGGCTCATCTGAACTTTTACATATCTTAGTACCTTGTCAAACCTTTTGTTTACTGAATTAGTCAAGAAGAATAAGATTCTTCTTTTGCAGTATCAGGGTTTATAGACATTTCACTTCTTTACATACCCTTTAAAATGGCTCAAAAATAAAGGTAAGACTTGGTCTGTATTTTCAGAAATGTTATTTATTTTGCTTTTGTGCTTGTCTTTTAAGCAGATAGAGATAAAGCTGTATCACAAACTGGTTGAATCAACTGCAGTCTCTGAGTGAAGCAGCAATATTCCTTTTGAGACTGTACACTTTTAATATTTTGTAAATTTCTTTTGAGATAAAAATCTCCATTAAAATCCTAATAAACATCACTTAAGATTTATGCTTCAAGGCAAATGGTGTTATATCGAAGGACTCTTGTTTTAGAAAAATAGAACAGAATACTTCTTAACATTAAATCCTAGAAGAATCTTAAATCACTACCAATGGTATCACTTTGTGTGATGAAAGTGCATCTTAAAAAAGTGTTATTAAATTTGTTTTCGAGAAAAATAAGAAAAAAGGACTCCAAATAATAAGTGACTTAGAGAACAGGTAAAAAATAAAAAAGAAGGAGGTTCTTATTTGACTTATGAATGTAGATTTAACATTGTCTGTCAGGAATAACATCAATAAGATCAGAAGAACTGCACGAGTGTGAATTACACAAGATGAATTTCTACTTTAGCAAGTAGGCAAGTTAAACAGTTCAGATATGTTGTGCAAAAAAAATCTGAATGTGATAAGAAAGATGACTCCCAGCTACCAATTAAAAACATTCAAAATGCATGAAGACACTAAATAACCTTTTGAAGCATGTGATGCATTCTAGCAAAATATATTTGTAAAACAGGAAGATTCAGATAAGAGTAACAAAAAGTCAACATTTGCGAATAACCTCCAAAGTATTTAAAAGTTAAACAGAACTTAATACTCCTGTAGAAAACTTCAGAAATATTGGTTTTTATCCTGTAGCTGAAAATCATGCTGATACTGGATAAGGGNGGGTAAATGGTGTTATACCAAAAGACTCTTGTTTTAGAAAAATAGAACAGAATACTTCTTAACATTAAATCCTAGAAGAATCTTAAATCACTACCAATGGTATCACTTTGTGTGATGAAAGTGCATCTTAAAAAAGTGTTATTAAATTTGTTTTCGAGAAAAATAAGAAAAAAGGACTCCAAATAATAAGTGACTTAGAGAACAGGTAAAAAATAAAAAAAGAAGGAGGTTCTTATTTGACTTATGAATGTAGATTTAACATTGTCTGTCAGGAATAACATCGATAAGATCAGAAGAACTGCACAAGTGTGAATTACAGGTCCCCACAAGATGAATTTCTACTTTAGCAAGTAGGCAAATTAAATAGTTCAGATATGTTGTGCAAAAAAAAATCTGAATGTAATAAGAAAGATGACTCCCAGCTACCAATTAAAAACATTCAAAATGCATGAAGACACTAAATAACCTTTTGAAGCATGTGATGCATTCTAGCAAAATATATTTGTAGAACAGGAAGATTCAGATAAGAGCAAAAAAAGTCAACATTTGCGAATAACCTCCAAAGTATTTAAAAGTTAAACAGAACTTAATACTCCTGTAGAAAACTTCAGAAATATTGGCTTTTATCCTGTAGCTGAAAATCATGCTGATACTGGATAAGGGGTTTTTTTCCTTCTCTTTTCCTTTCTTCTCCTTTTCCCTTATCTTGCTTTTCTTTATTTTCCATCTACTTTCCCTTCTATTTTCTCTCCCTGATTTTAAAATAAATTTTCACCAAAACAATGCATTACTCAATATGTAGAAATGAATACCGTTCTACTTGATCTGAAGGATCTTGGTTAATGTGAGATATTAATCAATTGAATGAAGTATTTAACGATGCATTTTAAGCTCCAGCTTTAATTCTGCCACTAATTAGTACTAATTTAATGACCTCACAGCAAACACCCTCATTAATGCAGGATCAGCTACTCTTGAGCTCCTTATCTTGCTTATTACTTTTTACATAATGCTTATATGCATAGAACAAGAGTTGCATTTAACTAATGGGAACCATTTACATACCCAGATATTGATACAGATTGAACTAGAAGACTTTAAGTGCAGCATGACTGGGAATAGTTTTATCATTTGTAAATTTCTTCCTTGTTAGGACTTCATCTCACTGTTTCCAGTAAAAGCTGTCCTTTTAAAAATCATTTCTGTTTTTACACACACCTAAGTAATTAAAGCAGACTTCATTTTTTTTTCCTACTCACTCTATTGGAAAGCCTTACAAGTCATATGTCTGAGTTTATCGTCCCTTACTCTATTCACACATGTCCATGTCACTATCTGCTATGATTATAGCAGATATTTAACAAGTACAAATGTAATATATATTTCTAAAGTACCCTGCAAACAGAACTGCAATCATATTCTCATTGTTGTGGCTGAGCATAGACAGTGGTGGATAGTTAGCTCAAAGTAAGCAATTGTCAGTATAATGACTGTGTCAAAAAGATAAGACTATCAACATGTAAGCTGGAAGAAGTTTCATTATCCATGCAATGTCAGCTTAATACTCCTCTGATAGGACATCATTACAGACTTTTAGAGGTGATTTGAGCTTTTGGACAGAAATATTGGGGAACATCAGTCAGTCCAGATAACATTTGGGACTCACTTTTTTTCTAGTGAGCCCTCTGTCTCCACCAGCAGAGGAATAAAATATGCATTTGTAAGAAAAGAACTAGAGTGGAGGATTCTGCTCTTATATGTGAACTCTTTTCAGAATTACAAAGGAAGATTGACACAAAATAAATTTTCTTCATGCTAAGTCTGATGCAGGTGCTCTGAAAGTCTTAGGTTTATTGGAAATGCCTGTGAGAACAAAACAGAGAAGTACAATTCTAACAGGAGGAAGCAAAGATGATGATCTTTATTTTGGCACTGTCTGCCAAATTAGAGAAAGCATCGTTCAAGTGAGGTTTTAGAAAAGAACAGAAATTATTTTTTTCAACTAACTTGACAGCTTTGTACAAAAAGAGAACTTGATTCAGAATAAATGTAAAGAAAGAACAAATAAGGCTAGACAGTTACAGTATAACTCTCTGGAAAAGAACATTCAGAGTTTAGGGAGAGGTAGAAGCATGCTGGAACCACTGACAGTTCCTAGAGAAAGCAAAGCCAACAAGGGCAAAGTCACAAAGATGAAGCAGCCGTGTGAGGTAAGAAAAGGTCAGAAGTTCTGACATTCGCCCTTAAATGAGCATACCTGGAAGGAAGTTTCCTTTGATATTAAAACAGATTGATTGGAGTTTCTCAGAATGTATGCAACAAAGCATTGAAGCCTCAATGATGTTTTGTAAGAAGGACTTTTGAGGTCAGCCATTACAATACTACCTCTTTGTGCTATATCCCTGACTGTAGAAATACAGAAGCTGCTTTAAGCATGGACAGGCACTTTGGCTGTCTTAAAAGAAAAACAGAGGGAATACATTGAAAGGACCATTAGGATTTATGGAATTAATATTCTCAGGAAACATGTGCTTAATAAATTGATACAAAATTATTGCATGTTTGTAATAGAAATACTTTCATTAAATTAGACATTGATAATTAATATTTATATTCTATTATTTTTTCAGATAATGTCTCTCTAGCCACTCCTGAGACCAATAAAAATCAAGGCTGTATTTCAGCTTAAAATATTTCTGACAGAACTAACTGCATACCAACTTTAATTTTATTTCTATATTATTGAAAACTGTCTTAATCTAAAAAAAATATTTAAAATCTGTAACACATTTGTTGCTGTAATTTTTCTTTACCTGCTTCTATGAGTAGCCTGTCTCTTCCCACATTACCAGCACAGCAGCCCTGTGCATGAAAAGCAAACAGGGGATTACAATGCTCTCAGGTACTGCTCTTTTAGAACAGCAGAGACATAGTCTTGACCCTTCTGATTATAAAAAAGAAAATCCAGCCTTCAATGGTATGCTCCTTTTTTTTTCTTTTTTTTTTCTTTAAGATTTTAAATCCTTCACTCTTATAACACTTTCAAGTCTGTATCTGTTTCCTAGCACAGACTTGCCCAACATTCACAATGTTGAAATGCAGGCAAGTGATGAAGCCATAGACTTGGCTGTAGTTTTTTAAGAAGCAGGTTCCATTTTATTCAAGCAGCGCCAGTTAAGTGAAGTGTGAGCTATACTGTTGCTGAGCCTGTCCCTTTGGGATTCAGAAGATGACTACTTCAAGAGCAGTCTGTGCTTCTCCCTGCATAGGAATGAAGCACTGCCAGAGGGTAACAAAAGATTTTCCCCAACACCTATCACACAGGAAGACTGCATGAAATACCACGTGATGGAAAGCAAGTGTAGTTTTTGCTACGTTAATTGAGGAAAGGATGTCCTAATAAATTTTTGTTTAATATCTAAAATATAATGGCACAATAATTATATTATAGAAAATAAATCTCTGGTTATTATAACTGAGGTTGTTCATTTAATAACTTATAATTTATGCACTGCTAATATTGTCTGATCCGTTTTTGCTTGCTGTGTCAGTGGTTGGACTGGTATATATATTTCCCTTGCTGTTCAATATGGAGAATAAAGAAATGCATTAAGAACAAAGAGTACTACTGATGGTGATATTTAAATAGCACCAAAGGTGAACAGAGTGAATATGCAAATGTTACATTATTTCTAGATGAAATAATATTGTTTTTGTCACTTGAAAAGCAAAAGATAGTTTCCAAGGCTTTTCCTTGTATCAAAACTCAGAAGATCAAGCTTTGTTTTTTGCTTAAAAGAAAAAACAAAGTGTTTGTTTTGTTTGTGTGACAGAAGTTCTGATGCATTTTACCTGACTATTTCAAGGTACTTTTTAATAGCTATCTACATCCACAGCTGTCTGCTGGTTTAATTAAACATGTTGTCCTCAGGCTTACGTGGTCAAATAAATGACAACTGTGATTATAACCTGAGTGATCCATATTTAAAAAGAATATCCTAATCTCTATCTTTATCATAATCTGTGCATAAACTTACATCTATTTGTCAGAGCACTTAATGACTGTTTGCACCCTCGTAACCTCTCTTGTATGTAATGATTTGTTATATTTGAATATTACTTTGTAACTAAAACATATTTTGAAATTAGCATCTGTATTTTGTAATGCTTATTGGCACATTGATTAAATGCACTATTTAAAAAACACCAGAAGTTGCATAGATTAAGCATATTATAGTCTTCCTGTTCCAGAGTCAAGGTTCAGATCTACAAAAAATTCAAATGCATGTAGAACAACGACAAATAAAAAGTATCCATCATACCATACACTCAGAAGAAAAGTAAATTGAGATGAAGTGTGAAGAGTTGCATTGTGTATCTGGACCACAGCTGAAGTCTGTCAGGTGTCCTAGCTTGCAGATGTGCCCAAAGTATGTATTCTATCACCATCTCCATGAGCTGTTGAAACCAGGTGGGGCAGTGTTTTCCCTGCCCCCTCCCTCTGGACTATCTCCTGTTAATGGCCCATCCATGCCCTGCCCATGACTCACAGGTAACTCCCTTTGGGAGCTGTCTCTGCTTAATGGGCAATCAAGGACCCATTGTATGACTCATAGAATGACGGCAGCCCATTGGGAGATGCTCTGCCCAGGGGGGAGGAGCCAAGCATTCATACATGGATACAATCTAGGGCTTGGGACAGCACCAGGAGCCATTACCGACAGGATTCCCAGAGGACTGGAGCTGCCTGATCTTTCTACAGGACCACTGCTTCAACAAGACTGATTCCTCTAGACTGCTACCACCACCCTAATGAACAGGGTGTCAGGTTGTATTCTGACTCTGTCAAGGGTCCTTTTTTTTACTATTGCATTTATTTTATTGTTTTCCTATTAAATTGCATTTCTGACTTGGAGTCTCTCACTGGTTTTGCTTTCAAACCAGTACACAGATAACAACTGCTTTTACAGGGAATGTTGCACATAAGGTCCTAAACACCAAGACAAAACTCAACCACTTCTTCAAGGAATATATTTATGAGATTGATAAATTATAACTTTCCATTTAATTTCCCCACATTGAAATAGAAAAGGTTATTAAGAGATAAGGGTAATACCTGCATTAACTGATTAATAGTAACACTTTGGTTAAGGTTCTTTATAACTGTTTGTTTGAGTTCTTAAAGGTAAAGGATACTAAGAAGAAAAAAAACTCTCATTAAAAAATTATATCTATGTACTAAAAATTAAATATACGATCATAAAATAGTCAAGAATATCTGTAGTTTGCAAACATTTTGCTGAGGTATTACTATAGGCAGTACCTATAGGGTCTTGGGACAGAGATCTAGTTTTTTTAATTGAGAGAAGAGGCTACGTTGGGAGTTGCTGAATCTGGCAATTCAACAGCTATAAGGCTACCATAGCACCAGCAAAAGTCATGGCAATGGTAAGCTTGAAAAGAATACCTGTGCATTTATCTATCTACATGTGGTCAGCATACAGGTGAACCCTGATGGCAAACAGTTTGCTCACACCGACATGAAAACTACTGACAGCCTCATCCCTTTCCTGTCTGGTTGCTAAGGGTGAAAGCCCATTCATCAAAAAGATGTACAGTGTGGTTCTCTGCAGAAGCCGAGCTCAGGTTCTCAGTCTCCCTGGTTGATGGTTCCTGAGCATGCCAGCCCTCAAGGCCACAGCCCTTTCTTCTTGCTGGTGCTCATACCTACATACAAGCCATGGACACACTCAGCAACTGGCCTTATACAGTCAGTCTATCCAGTAGATGTCCCTTAGATCTGCAGAGGCTCCCAAAAACACATGTGTAAGCGTGTCTGGTGGCTGGCCCTATGATTGTTTGAAACTCCTCATGAGAAGAAGAGAAAGGGCAGGTACTGATTTTTTCACCCTTGTAACCAGTGACAGGATCTGAGAGAATGGCATGAAGCTGAGTCAGGGGAGGTTTAGATTGGATATCAGGACAAGATTCTTCACCCAGGGTTGCTGGGAACTGGAACAGGCTCCCCGGGGAAGTGTTCACACCCTCAAGCCTGACAGAGTTCAAGAAGCATTTGGACAATGCTCTCAGACAGATGTGATTCTTGGAGTGTCCTGTGCAGGGCCAGGAGTTGGACTCAATGATCATTTCAACTGAGCATATTCTATGATTCTATGGTTTAATAATGTAAATTTTGTCATGTATCTGTTCCAAGAAAAATTAATTCAAATAATTATTTTATATTGAAATAGCTAAGACCTAAGTATATTGTGAGTTTCTATTTAATCAAATATTATATCATGTCTATGATTATCAGTTATTAGTTTATCATTTTACCATGTCAATTAAAATATTTTTTGACACAGATAAATTTTCACTTGTTTTCTGATGCTATCCCATATTTATGCCGGAGCTGAATTTGATCCCATATTTATAACCCATCTGAAGAACACAAGCTCCTCTACAGACCACAAAAAAGTGCATTAACTTCTGAGACATGACAGAAATACTTGTGAGAAAAGGATGTTTCACAAGCCCTCGACTACTTTTCACCTAAGTAATGTTCTTGGCAGGGTGAAAACTTGTCTGATTTGGAGAAACAACAAATGACTTTGAAAATCAACCGGGGTCTAGACTGCTCAATGAAGCATATACTATTCCTTCCTATTCTCTATAATGGAAGAATTGCTGTTTGAATGGTTTCCTCAGCTTAACCAGCAAATCTATCTTTTGTACTTTTCTAGTGGCAGAACAATTAAATTTATACCTTAACTTTCATTATATTCCAAAATTTAGATGTAGATTTGATTTTCTTTCTTTACCATCATTACATAATGAATTAATATAAATCCTTAATATATTATGATATCTATTAATTCATTATGTAATGATTAATTTCATTTTTATTTGAAAGGAGATTTTTTAAAAGTTGCTATGGATATGGTTTTACAGATAAACAAAATAAACTTGCACTTCAAAATAGCAACATTTGTGCAACAGCAATATATTTTTTAAATATGTTCTTGTGTCTGAATAAACGGTATCTTCTGGCAAAGAATGAATAATCTCAGGAAAAATTGATGTTTTCCGGGGTCTAAGAAGAAAGGAAATGTCAGAAATTAGTTTGGAACAGCAGCTTAGACAGCTGGTCATTTTACAATTGCAGTGAAAATGTCTTAATTGACCATAAGGTCTTAAGAGCAATATTGTGGACTTTCAGTGCATTTGTTCACTATTTGTACCTCAGAGGTACAAATGACACGTGAAGGAAGAGGCCATCAGTATGATAGCTTAAGCTACAATTTTGCCATGAGACTGGAGATTGCTTTGGGGGTACCTCCTAATATTGTTGTACTAAACAATTTAAGGCACTGGAATTTGCTTTTATTTTATGGAATTTCTTAGTTTGTGATTTTGTTTTTTGGTTTTTGTGGTTTTTTTTTTTTTTAACTTGGTACAGACTGTTGCAGAGGTCAGAGTTACTTAGAACAGCTGCATTTGTTGTGCTGTGCTCCCAGTCAAACACATCCCCAACTAATACACAGGATGAGAGGTTGTATCCGAAGAGACATAAACCTTATCTACATCTTACTCCCTATCCCCCTAGAATCCTGTATCTTGTGAAAATACATAGTAGCTAAAAAAGATGGATATTCTTGACACACAATTCTTTCTCATAACCTTCTCCATCACTTCGTTAAATGGAAATTTTAAAATATGCTAGTCAAATTTTCCTGGCGCCTATGTGCCTCTCCTACACAAAGGTACACAAACAGACTGCTAAATGATAACTTGCTTTGTCAGCCCCATTTGTTTCCTTTCATATTTGTGATCCACTTAGCTTGTAAGCCACCTTTGCATCTCATACATTTGAATTTTCCTACACAGAGGATTTAGAATGATTTTGTCTGCATTATTTTAATTTGTTCAAATTTATCTCATTTACGTATTCATTTTCCAGATTTAATTTGTCTGGTTTAAACTATGCATTTTTTATGTTTTCTAAAATGTCCAAGAGAATAAAGACCATTTTTACCACTGTGACAGATGGGCTTTTACAGAAATGACTATTTAGCAGCTATCTTAGAATTTGATCAACTTTTTATTACTAGCAGATATTACCTTCTGAATAATCTTTCTAGGCTCTGTACATAAGCCTTAGCTCATGGTACATCATGGTACACCACACACACCTGTATTAAATTTTCCTGCAGTGGTTTCAGTAATTGATTGCTCCAGTACTGCTTCTAAAGAATATCTTTTCTCGTTGGAAATTATCATGCTCCAGCTCCCATCATTGGATCTTTCCATATTTCTTTCTGATGTACTAAAGATCCATATATCTGAAAGCTCTTCCTCAGTATAGTGAATGCACCAAGCGACAGAAACAGGAATTATACCCCACTTTTTGTGTTTAGACTTATCAACACAAAATAATTAATTTGTTAAATCAGTATAAATAAAAAAATGTGATTTGTAGGAACTGTGGAGTGATTCTTGTCAATTAAAGAACATTAAGATACTATCCTCAGTACAAAGATGGTGAGAATACTTGCATCACAAATATCTAGAATCCTTCATTTCTTTGCAAACAAAACAAATAGTTAGAAAGAACAGTCTAATTTGACTTTAAGAATTGGGTTATTCAGTGAGTTTTTTCAATTGCCCTATCTTTACTTCACAAAAAATGAAAGAAGAGGGTCCTTCCTTTTCAATTCTTTAAAGTTTTTGCTATACTCTTTTTTTTGTTTTGAATGCTAAATAGGAACAATTAAACAAAAGACATACCCCACCGACACCAATATCCACATTTATCCCTTAAAATTACATCTTTTAAGAAAACTGTTCGTGGTTAAGATAATAAGGCTGAGGAATCAAAAAAGATGTGGTGAAGAAATCCATGTTAAATGTCATGGTGACCTCTTCAGCTATGCTTAAATGGAATAAGCTCTGAAATCCTCAGTACATGGAAGTCCCTGACCTGTTGCAACAGGTCCAGAAAAGGGCCACAAAAGTTATTAGAGGGATGGACCACCTCTCCTATGAAGATGAACTCAGAGTGTTAGGGTTGTTCAGCCTGGAGAAAAGAAGGTTCCAGGAAGCTGCAACCTTTCAATAATTTAAGGAGAATTATAAGAAAGGTTGGGACAGATATTTAGTAGGACCTCTAGAAATAGGGCAAGGGGTAATGATTTATAATCAAAATATGATAGATTCAGATTAGATATAAGAAAGAAATTTTTAATGATGAATGTAGAGAAGTGTTGGAATGGTTTTCCACGAGAGGTGGTGATTGCCCATTCCCGGAAAGATTCAAGATCAGCTTGGATGGGGCTCTGAGCTACCTCATCAAGTCCAAAATGTCTCTGCTCATTGCAGAGGGAGGCAAACTAAAGGACCTTCAAGGGTGCCTTCAAACCCAAACTATTCTGTGATTATATAATTCTGTGGAGATCACCAGGGTCAAGCAGGTTTTGTTTTTTTTTGTTTGTTTTGTTTTGTTTTGTTTTTCTGTATTTTTTAATCTGTTGTGGGAGACAATTTTACTGGAATCATGAATCAATTTTTTTTAAAATTAAGATCTAGTATGTAAAATGCACATTTAGCATATTAACCCCTATATTTTCCTGTTTCTCAAACAGCATTTTCTGGACTGCCCTTCCTAAACTATAAAAAGTTCTGATCACTATATTTTATGTAATAAATTTATAGTACTTTTACAACCAAATTCAAATGAAATTTGTTCTGATATGCAAACAGATCAGTAGAATGAGTCTATCTTTCTTCTTACCTTTCCTTGAAAACTATGAAGTATTCACAAAAGGATGACTAACACAAATGTATCTTGTGATTGCTATTATGCATATTAGATTATTATTTCAAGTTACAGTGAAGATATAATTGTATTGGTTCCATATGGTTAGGCCATTAGAACAGAATTTTAAAACAAGGAAATTAGGGCAAATATGCTTACTATGTGAGATATTTCAGACATATTCTGATGGTAGATTTAAACTGAATAAAATTGCATTAATCTGCAGCCTTGGAGAACAGCTCTTGTCATGCAGGAAGAAAAGGTTTGCTACTCCCTAAGCAAATTATTTTTTGCCTTGAATCCTCATATTCTGTTTATGATAATAAGTGCTGGTCAGAGCACTGGGGACTGGCTCTAGGAAGATGCTCAAAAAGCATCAAAAGTTAATCAAAGAAAAAAAAAACCTTATTCTTTTCGATCCACGTATCAGCAACTCAGTACAGCATTTGCAGAGAAAGACAACATTCAGTATCTTACTCATCACAAAATTTGACAGTATGAGGTTTACTTGTGTCCTTGTTTCAGTTAGGATAGAGTAAATATCTTCTCAGCAGCTGTTACAGTCAAGATATTTTTCACACGTATGAATGTCTTCAATCCAGCATGAGATTATTTTTATTTTTTTATAGCATCTTATTGTATTATATACTAGCTCAGTTTGTTATGGTTCTAACACATCTAAATTTAGATTCATAGACCACTTATAGTAGAGAAATAAATTAATCAGAAATAACTGAAGAATGTTTTAATTATCTTAACTTCCTTTTTATTATATTGTGAACATAGACCTACGTTAAGACATTCACCATTTGTGCAGTAAAGAAATCTGACAGAAGTAGCTATATATAAAAATGGATCTATAATTTAGATGGAGAAAAAAGTGCACACCTTCATATAAGCAAATTCATTTTTCCTCTACAATGCACTTGTTCCTTCTTCTCCTGTAAATGGCATATCCCTTCCTGCTATTATGCATGAGCTGTATGACTTTTCCACTGCTTTGTGACTGTGTGATTGAATCAATCTCGAAACTAAGTGTTAGTGAGGAAAATGAATTCTTGAGTGTTATAAGGAAATTCTTACATTTACTAAACTATACTAATCACTTCTTCTCACCATATACTTTTACACCTTCTTAGTTTATTTTTAAGGAAGAACTGTATCATCCACATTCTACTGAAAAGCAGCACTTGAGTTGTATAATTATAATAACAAAGAGAAGCCCATACAATGATTATGAACTGGCCCTAATATAATTACTCTCAGCTGCTACAAGATTATGAGTAGTGTACTCAAGAGTGCTGAGATCTTTCATTTTCACAGACAGTATTTATCAATTTTTTGTCTGGTCTGCTTCTGCTTATGAAATCACATTTGCCAATCCTTTCTTATCCTGCAGCCTGGCACAGTAAAATGGCTTCTAAATTTAGCAGGTTAATATTTTTATTTTGTGCCTCCAACTCAAACTTCCAGTTGCAGAACTGTTGGGGGTTAGATTTGGGGTTTTTTGTTTTGTTTTGCCTTTGGAATTTTTTCCCTCAAGTTGCTAAGACACTAAGGACTGAGTGCTTGTCAGTACTTAATGAAAGACAAAAGAAACCAGGGAAGGGAAGACCGAAGGGACGGGGAGCTGGGGGGTGGGCACTTCTTCCCCTTGGCACTNTTGTGGTCCCTCGAGGTTCTTGGTTTCTGTCTTATTATTAATGCTGTAGTTGTTTGTTTGTTTGATTGCTTGCTTTGTTAGATATATATATATATATTAGTAAAATAAACCTCTTATTCCCATTCCCACATCTTTTTGCCTGAGAGCCCCTTAATTTCAAATTTATAAGAATTTGGAGGGAGGGGGTTTGCATTCTCCATTGCAAGGGGAGAGCTCTGGCTTTCCCTAGTAGATACCTGTCTTTCAAACCAAGACAAGAACCAAGCACTGAAGCTCAGTTCCATTCATAGTGCATGAGCCTAAAGGCCCAGACATGAGAGAAAATGCATACAACGAGGGTAAAGAAGTTCCAGGCAGAGGACATTTCTGATCCATAGCTCTGTTTTTCATCTTCAAGACTTGCTGTATGGTCTAGGACTCAGAATGGAGTTTGGCATAGACACCTTTGCTGGATGCCTATGGGATGGCCTGACACTATTTAAAAACTAATGCCAAGGTAAGAAAACAACTAAAAGGGCTGCTTAGTAACTCTTTCTTTCCATTTTAATATCTGATTGATTATTTTCTCCATACAGTTCTCAAATTAAGTCCACAGGTGGATTTGCATATAAATTTAAATCTAATCCTGAGTAAGGGTTTATATCACTAGTAGGTGTGTGAGTTACCCTGAAGATACACAAGTCTCACAGCAATTAGCTTTCCAAACTTTGAAGTGTCCAGCTTCCTTTTTTTGGCTATATAAACTAAAAAAAGCTGTGATACCAATTTAGGCAAGTATCTTCCTCATACTTGAGCCTGTTTGGAACTCAAAAAATATTCATTTACTGATTCATCTCAGCTGTGGTAGTCAAGAAAATAATTGTGTTTATATCATGATTTCATGATCTTTAGCCATTAGATATAGGTTTCACCTGAGATGCAGATTGCCTTTCTGAGCCTTTTTTAGAAAGGCAACATTCAATAACACTATTATACGGAAAATTTGAAACAATACCAAAAAAAAGGGGAGTATCTTAACTAATTACAGACATCTCATAAGAATTTGAAATTTTCTCATGTAATAGTTCTCAATTTATGCATAACTCAACTAAGCTTTTTAGTAGAAAAGCATTGACTGGCGTCTTGTTAACACTTATGAAATTTCATATATATTAGATATTTCCCCAGGTTCTTATTAGGTTTGTACTGAAACACAGGATTTCAAAACCACTTGAGTTTCCTTTCTCAAGCCAAGTACAGTAGCATGGGACTTTCTATATCATATTTTCAAAAGTATATGGATCAACTTCTTAGTCATACCTAAGTAATGTTACAAACACTTTTGCCTTATGTATCATTCCAAATTATTTAAACGGCTAACTTCCAATAACATAATATAAATTCAGTGCAAATGACTTCCTGAATAGTCCAGTGGAAGTTTTATTTAATACAAAACTAGCGGTTCAAATCTGCTCAAATTTCATTTAAGAAATGAGTTCTCACTGATTTTAATGAGATTAAGAAGTGGTAACTATTCCCTTATGCAGGATGATTGTCTTTAATAATTAAAAATAAAATGATTCATATAGAAAAAGTTCTTCAGTGCTTGTTTTCTTAATAATAATGTTCTGATCTTCTATTTTTTGAAGTCATCTAATATAAAGAAGCCTTAGTCTAAAATAAGAAAAATTAAATTGGCACATATCTCTGAACAATCAGAGAAAATTATTTCAGTAGTAAAAAAGAAGTTTAATTTTAGGATATAAAAAACGAGGGTGAGTACATAAAATGTATATTGAACCTTTTCTTCATTTGGCTTTGCTGCCTAATATATTTGTTAAAATATTGCCAAAACCTGCAAAACATTTTTCATTTGGCTTTGCTGCCTAATATATTTGTTAAAATATTGCCAAAACCTGCAAAACATTTTTCATTTGTAATATTTTTGATGCATTTATTGTAAACACAGAACTTCAGTTGGACTTGATGATTTCCTTGTCTCATAAGATCCAGTATATTGTCACCTTTGTGTATCTTTCACTGTCAATTTTCAGATTCTCTTGACTTTCACTCCCCCCTCTCATCTCTGATGCAATTTAATCTCTTATCAGAAACTCATGCTGTCTCCTTTCCTCTCCTCATTCCCTTGTTGCTCTTCGGCTTTAGATCAGACACAGACACTTTGATGATATCATCTTCCTTCTGTGTTCTCAGATAAAAAATGTTTTCTTTATGTGCATTTCATTTTCTAATGTAGTGCAGTAATGTTCTAATTTCTGTAACATGCTCTTGCAGTTTAGTTTCATCTGCTTGATTTGACTGGAAACTATTAAACACATCAAGTGTTTCAGGGCTAGCTATCATGAAATATGATATTATCTGCCGAGTTTTACTACTTTGTGACACATACCTGCTTCAGACATGGAATAAACTGCTGTTTAAATCTTCTCCATGTATTTTTTATACTGCCATAATGCTCTGTCCTTTGAGCATTTTCATTACTTTATTTTTCCACTCAGGATGTTTATAAAACAGTAATCATTCTGCTAATGCCTTGTGATTGTTGAGAATATCTTATATCAGCAGGACTGCAGTAATGGAATAAGATCCATCCCATTGTAGCTCTTCAACCTTGTCTGCCTTGTAACCATGTGAACAGGCTTTGCTGATACACCGTATTCTTCACTGATATGAACAGACCTGGGAGAAGGTGCACTTACTAGGACTTATTGCACAGTTCCAGAAAATCACCTCCTAGTCAATCAAAGAGGAATCAATCCAGGGTGAATAAGTCAGTTTATGTGGCAGCTGGACACTTAGCCTTTTTATTCAGGTCATCTACACCCTTGCTGCTATATTCAAAGTTTTAAAAGAATGTGGGGATTCTTCAGTGCCAATTTAAGGTCCAGCTAAGAGACAGAGTGAATCTATGCTTATTTAAATTCTAAGACAGACCTATGGACAATAACCTAGTCCATGATGACTGTATTTTTATATCAGACTGTCTTTCTTTGAAGTAGAACAGCCTTCACTTTCCCCTAGATAAAACTAGTGTGATAAAATGGCCCTTTACATTGCAGCTACTGGTGCCTGTACTTCCAGTCCTTCCTTATCCATAGATATGAAGAATTCCTCAAATTTCAGATGGCTTCTGTCTTTATGCTATGATGATCTGGTTGTCTCATTGAAAACTGGAGTTCATGAGGGATCTGATTCAATATCAGTGTCCCACAGTCTGGGAGAGGATGCTTGGGAAAACCTTTGTTTCATATGTGATAGCTGAATTTCTATGTGGCCCTTTCTGCACAGGTAGTGACCCTGACTTCAGGAAGGGAGAGAGGTTGAGAAAATCATCTGCTTTTATGCATTTTTAATACACACCCTACATAACTATATAGATTGCTTCTTTACTTAATTCACCAGTGATCACAGGCCCTTTGTATTCCCATCACACAATATTTAACTCCTCCATTTTCCACCAAATTTATTTTCTATGATGCAATTCCAAGATACAGTTATGTCCCACATTTTGGGGTCTGGAATCCTTAGAAGCTTGCCACAACATCCCCCTGCAATGCTACAGGCTGGGAACAGAGTGGCTGGGCAGTGCCCAGGCAGAAAGGGACCTGGGGGTGCTGGTGACAGCAGCTGAACATGAGCCAGGGTGTGCCCTGGTGGCCAAGAAGGCCAAGGGCATCCTGGCCTGAATCAGGAATAGTGTGGCCAGCAGGAGCAGAGAGGTCATTCTTCCCCTGTACTCAGCACTGGTGAGGCCACACCTCGAGTGCTGTGTCCAGTTCTGGCCCCTCAGGTTAGGAAGGGCCTTGAGACACTTGAGCACATCCAGAGGAGGCAACGAGGCTGGTGAGGGGCTGGGAACACAAACCCTGTGAGGAATGGCTGAGGGACCTGGGGTTGTTTAGCCTGGAAAAAAAGAGGCTCAGAAGTGACCTCATCACTCTCTACAACTTCCTGAAAGGAGGCTGTAGTCAGATGGGGTCAGCCTCTTCTTCCAGGCAACTACTGAAAGAACAAGAGGACACAGTCCTGCACCAGGGGATGTTTAGGTTAGACATCAGGAAAAAAGCTCTTTACTGGAAGAGTGATTGGGCACTGGAATTGTTTGCCCAGGAAGGTGGTGGAGTCACCATCCCTGGACATGTTAAAAAGACTGGACATGGCACTCAGTGTTGTGGTTTAGTTGATGAGGAGGAGTAAAGTCATAGGTTGGACTTGATGATCTCAAAGGTCTTTTCCAATCTAGTTAATTCTGTGATTCTCTTCCACAGTCCTATATTATATCTAACATTCTAAAAGAAACTGTAATTCTAGTTTGTGGATCTTTCTCATTACCTTTTCTCTCCAGAGGTGTTTTCTTGATGCTACCTGCATTATCTACACACTGTCATTTCTGGAACTAGGTTAAATTCTGTAGTATGAAGTGTCAAGGGCTTCAAGAATTTCTATATATTTGTGTCTCTAATTTTTTTAAATAATGCTCTCAAAATGCCTAAACTAAGTTATATATGACAGAATCATGGTATAATTTGGGCTAGAAGGTACCTTAAGGATTATATAGTTCCAAGTCCCCTGCCATGGACAGGTACACCTTCCACTTGTTTAAAGTTTACTCCAAACTGTCCTTGAACACTTCCAAGGATGTTGCATCCACAACTTGTCTCAACAACCCCTTCTGCTGCCTCAGCACTCACATAGTGAAGATGATCTTCCTTATACCTAATAGAAATTTATTCCCTTCCAGTAAAGTATGGGAAGCCTGCTCTCTGGTTTCCCTGGTCTTCATAGGAGGGGTGCTCCAGCCATCTGACCATCTTTGTGACCTCCTGTGGACCAGCTCCAACAGGTGCACGTATTACTTCTGTTAGGGGCCTCAGAACCAAACATAATACTTGCAGTGGAGTCTCACCAGAGCAGAGCAGAGGGACAGAATCACCTCTCTCACCCTGCTGGCCATGCTGCTATGAACATATCACAGGATCTGATTGTTTATCTGGGCTTTGATCACACACTGTTAGGATCTGTTATGTTTCTTGTCCACCAACACTCACCCCCAAGTCTTTTTCCTCTGGGCCACTCTCAATGCATTCTCCATCTAGCCTGTATTTGTGTCTGGGATTGCCCTGATCCAGGTGCAGGACTTGGTAACTGGTCTTGTTGATGAACTTCATGAGTTCATACAGATCCACTTCTCAAGGCTGCCATGGACTCTCTAGATGACATTCCTTCCCTCCTTCCAGTGGTGTCAATTGCACCACACAACTCAGTGGTATCAGAAAACTTGCTGAGGGTGCACTTGATTCCACTGTCCATGTTGCTGACAAAGATTGTCATTTGAGCTTCTTTCCTCTTAAAACATTCATTTTATGAGGTTTTAAATGTTTCTTTTTTTTTATTATTATGATGTGTGATTTATCATCTGTTGGTCTGGAAAGTGAAATTCAGCAAGCAAGGTCACCATTCAAGCTAATTGCCCTTTGACCTTCACTCTTCCTTTCTGCTGTGATGCAATGCAGATATTTAATTTTTCTTTTGTGAAATATAAGCATTTGAGTGAAAAAATATGTTCATTTTTTAAAATCAGCTTCAGTTAAGGTTTATTCACAGAGGAGGTATATTTTTGCTATAAATGTGAAATATAGTTTCAAGGTTATAATTCTTTGGTTTCTCCTTTGTGTTTCAGTGTTGTTTTGTGAACAGCATTTTGAATTACCCTGGCTTGTATCATCTTTCTCCTCAGAGACACCCCCACAAAAAATAGAAGCAAAAAAACCCAAGCAGAATGGAGAAGAATCACAATGTGGATAACCTTGCACATTTTATAGATAATTGCCCCTCTGGGGCTGTATAATTCAGAAGCATAAAATGGACTGATTCGCAAACTGTAGGAATTTGAGAGAGCCTGAAGTTAAAAAAAAAAAAAAGAAAGAAAAGAAAAAAGAGGAAAGAAAAAAAAAGAAAACTCTCATCTACTATGGGCATTCAGCTGTGAAATAATTACTCCACTGACCTCATTTTACCACTGACATCTATGAGAGCAGAGATTTATCAAGGCTGAGTGCTTTTGAAAATCTCACCTTTAGTGTCAGTGAGAAAACCTGCTCATTCCAGATTCTCACTTCACTTGATACTTTAAGCAACTACCACAAAGACCTGTGATAGCCCCTCCAAGCTTGGAGGGGCAAGGAAGGGAGGACAGAAGAGAAAGGATTAGGAGACCTAAGCAACCTTTTCTTTTCTGCATGTATACAGAAAAGTTCTTCAGTAAAAATGTCCCATTCTACTTGTCAAAGTTAATCAGGTCTTTAACTTTATGCCTGAATATTATTTATGACTATTAATTCTATTTCAAACTGGTTTTAATATGTAAATTAAAGCATCACACTCTAACAAAGGAGGCGATGATGGATTTTGCTGGCAGTAGTACAATGACTAAATGAATCTATCTTTTTATTACCTTTTTAATAATAGATTGAGCAAAATTTCTGAATACATAGTGTATCTGTCAGAGGCTTTGTGGCAAGACTCATTAGCCAAATCAAAGTATGGCTCTATCTTGAGCACACATGAACAAGACTCTTGCTGAGAATAGTTATAAACATACTAAAAGGATCTGGAAAAAGGAGGTAACAAAAATTCCCCTTTCCATATCCAGTGAAAAGTCATAGTTGAGTAAATAGAATATGCTAGTGTTCAAAAAATTCCAAACATTTCGCAAACGCTTTTTATTTTCCTCATGAAGCATTTCAACCTCATATAAAAGGCATTTCTGTATAAACCACAGTTTCCTACTGCATACTGTAGAAGCAATATCCTTGTGAATTTGGGATGGGGTTAAGAGACAGAACTGAGGTTGTAAAACTCCTAGTGAAGCAATGGAAGTGCAAGATAACACAAATTGGCTCCATACAGGCA
This sequence comes from Alaudala cheleensis, assembly GCA_013398995.1. Taxonomy (NCBI): domain Eukaryota; kingdom Metazoa; phylum Chordata; class Aves; order Passeriformes; family Alaudidae; genus Alaudala; species Alaudala cheleensis. Next base: position 220,431 of record VWYE01020557.1, read on the forward strand.
GGCTTCCCTCATATTAAACATAAAACCAAGTAAAAGTTGTGCTACCTACTGCTGTTTCTGCAAGTGAATGTTTTTTTGTAAAGATATCATATACCAGAACATAATTTTTAATGGCTCTTACATGTGTTTTCATAACAAAAATTACAAGTATAATATGAGAAGATAATTAGGAGACTTTTGTATGGATTTTAATTTATTTTCCTTACAGCACAATATTCCTTAGAGAAGAACATTTTGGCCCACTGTAATTTAACACCATGTCATAAAGGAGAAATATGAATTCAAAACAATGTTATACTAAGCTAATAACACTTACTTAAACAGAAACAATATTTTAATTATAGATTTTTCATGTCTTTTCAATGCCTAATTAGAAAAATCTTTAGAATAATATTTGTCATATTCCAGATAATATTTTATATAAATGTAACCAAAATTAATTAAAGAACTGTGTTTTCTCATGTTAGTCTAATCCAATCCATAGAGTCGAACCCCAAGAAATACCTATGCTGAAACAAAACAGGTATACATATATCCTTGGATATCAAATGAAGTCTCCTAGGGAGTTAAGAAAAAGAATCTGACTTATCAAGTCACATTTCTGGTCTTCTGCAAGTCTGTCTCAAGGGTTAGTTTGTGTTCATTCTTCCTTCCTCTGATCAAAACAACCATTTAATGATCTCAAATAGAGTAGTGCAGAAACGCAGAAATGCAGAAATGGGCACTGATAAATGGACTAATTTTTATAACCTGCAGCAAACAGCACTATTGAGTGGCTTTAAGATGGCCCATTCTCTATACTGGTTTCCCTTATCACTTTTACAAAATAGTTGTTTTGCACACATATTAATTAATTTTCATTGTTTTTTCTGATTTAATTTACTCATTCAGTTGTTTGAAAGTCTCCAAAGATATTGCAATATCTGTTTTTAAAGACTGTCAACACTTCTTAATGCCATTTTACAGGTCATGCTTTTGGGTCTCCTGACAAAAACATATGGTAGTTTTTAATCTACACATTAGGACAGAATTATTTTTTCTTAAGTCACAAATGCAGGGTCTGTTCTTTACTTTACAAAGCCTATGTATACTGTTTCAATTCTAATCCCTCAGCCATGTTATTTACTTCTGCAGACATCATTTCAGTCTTATCTTTTGAAGAGGTCATTGGCAGTGGCAGCTTATCACTTCTGGCATGAATATGTTTGCACGTCTAAGAGAGTGCTTGTCTTCTGCAAATTTCAGTGGAAGGTCTTCTACACACAGAGGTCTCAGACATGACAATCCTGATTATGAAGTGTTGGTTTGGTTTGAAAGCACTTGTTATTTTTTTCGGTGTTGATTGATGTTTCAGCACTCTTCAGTCTGAACACACTAGCAGTGAACCAACAAATAGTATTTTTGCAGCACCCAAAGCACACTAAGTACTTTGTGAGACAGGTAGGTTCACAATGGACAGATCTGATCCCTTTTTTTTTTTTGTGCAGAGCAAACAAATGTGGTGTGTTCTAGTTGGAAGAAAAGTGAATTGCAACAATAACACAGAAACTGTTCCTACCTCAGATCTCTACACCTTGTTTGGTATTTTGTGGGGAGTGTGTTCATGTTATTATGTGTAGCTAGAGTGGCCCTTTGCATGTGAACATAGACACGCAACAATACATTGATACTTCTTACCTATTTCCTCTGCACATATATATTTGTTATATTTGTGTATGGGAATCAAAATGCATAAAAATTACATGATGTATTTCATCCACATTAGTTGTGCTGGTAAAAAAAAAATAGAGTATCATTCTGAATATGATGGGAACAAGAAACGATCCCCCAAGACAGAGGCAATATGTCCATTATATAATTGATGCTCTGTTCTGAAGGCAAGAAGTTCCTGCATTTGCTGAATTTTAATTTACTGTCAGTGTTTCATTTCTGTTAATGTTTCTTGAGTATGCCTTTCACAACTTCTCCAAAGAAAAGGGAAATGCTAATTTAAGGAATCACGAGCTGCCATTCAGCAGATCACTGATATTGTGGTCTCTATGATTCTATGTCTTCCTAATTCCTACTGAGTTCAAAACCCAGGGGAACCTCAGGTCACTGCCTATCATAGAAGCAAGGTGCCCAGCTTTCTTTTTCATTCAACATTGGTTTCTCTTGTTCAGTGAAAACGACAATCAAAGGATTCCCATTCAGGGAAGACTCATCTACTCCGTTGTTGCTTCATCTTGGTCAACTGTTTCTGCAAAGGAAGCAGTTCCCCATTCTTGTGAAATTCCTGTAGGTTCTGCTGAGTACATTTGCTTACACTAACCAGGTCTTCACTACACAACCAGTCAGCTAAACATTCACATAGCTGAAGTTCTACTACAGTCTTGAGCTCATTTTACTGAGTAAGATGGTTTTGCTCAACTCTTCTTAGATGACAGCATTTACCTGTGTTTCTTTTCTGATCTTCTTGATACTATACCCTTTTCTGCTTTTGCTGAAGTTTATTAACAAAAAAAAAAATCTGTAATTCTTATCTCCATTTACCTTAAATATCAAAGACAACAGAGTGAATTCTTCAAACAGTAACAATTGTTTTCTAAATGAGGAACTTGAACATAGAGATGAAATTAGCTCAAAAAGACTAGAGCCTAAATTTCATTTTTTAAATTAAATTTAACAACCTTTTCCCCTTTTTCCATTTGAAAAATCTGTTTAAAATTTAATTTTATAGTTAACATAGTTAACGTTTTTATTCAACTTTCATTCAAATCCAAAGAAGGTTGGTAAAAAAAATCTGCAACTGACATAAAAATATCACAGCTCGTTTCTTCATATTTCTTAATCTTTATGTTCAGCCTAATGCTGCTTCTCTAACATGTAGAATTAACCCAGATGCATTCCCTTAAACAAAGAAGAAAAAGACACATTGTAGCCTGGTAACTGAAATTTTTCACATGCATGAGTATATGAACTTGAAACACGCTTCTATATAGTTAGTCATTTTAGAGAGGGGTAAAGGAATGTAAGAAAATCTGGAAATCTTTTGTTCAAATCAAAATAAAATCTGTCGAACATGTTGAGGTCCTTCTGAAGGGCTTCACAGCCCTCTGGAATATTGGCCAAGCTTTGTGTTCTCAGTGAACTTGCTGAGGAGGCATCTGTCCCTTCATCCAAGTCACTGATGAATAATTTACTGGGCCCAGTACTGAACCCTGGGGGACACTGCTCATGACAGACGTGCCACTGCTTTTACCCTCTGGGATCTGCCATTCAGCCACTTGTCAATCCATTTTGTTGTCTGCTCATCCAGTCCACACTTCCTGAGTTTGCCTATGAGGATGTTGCAAGAGACAGGGTCAAAAGCCTTGCTGAAATCAAGGTAGACAATATTCACTGCTCTGCCATCATCCATCCAAGTACTTCTTTCATAATAGAAAGTTGTCTAGTTGGTCAAGCATTATTTGCCTTTAGGGAATCCATTCTGGCTACTCATGATCACCTTCTTGTCAACCATGTGGATAAAGATGGCCTCTATAATGAGGCACTCCATCAACTCTCCAGGGACTGAGTTGAGGCTGGCTGGCCAGGAATTTTCTGTGTCCTCCTTCTTGTGCTTTTTGAAGACTGGAGTGAGGTTTGCTTTCTTCCTGTCCTCTGTCAATTCTCTTGATACCCAAGATCTTTCAATGTTGATCATGAGTGGCCTAGTTTTGGTGTCCACCAGCTCTCTCAGCACTCATGGATGCATTCCAACAGGGCCCATGAACTTGTGGATGTCAAGTTCACCTGCTCATAATTGCTGTCTGATCTCTCAGCTTGATCATGCTGGAGCACAAAGCTCCTCAAGAGACTAAGGATCCTATAGTCTCTTTAACCACAATTTTGTGAACTAACACTAGCTGTGTAAATAAGTATGGGATTTTGGATCTGAGTCACTTTAAATAAACAGGGAAAACCTCTGTATAAATTCAGCCTGTCAATGCTGGGCTGTTGTGAATCTAGGATTTCAAATCAATTAACCAAAGAGAGAATGAAATGAGGGTGAACTTAAAGCTGGCATGCACATTGAGAGGGGGCACTAGAAACCTTGTTTAGCAATATGTAGTTCTGCAAAAATAAATAGCACAGAGGAGTGTAAAATGGAACTTAAAATAATCTTAACACTTGTAGCCATCAAGTTGGGGTGCCCCTCAGATCTCCTTTAAGAAAAGTCTCTTTAAGGGTTTCTTTCCTTTTATGAAACTTTGGTTTGCAAACTCCTTATCATTACTGGAATGCCAGTATTACATTGTGAAAACAAGTACCCAATATAAAAAAAAGACAGTCCAGTTAGTGTTGGCTAGAAACCTGGGATGAAAACAATACTGCCTCCTCTTTTTTTCTCCCCCAAGGTAGAATCTGGGTCATATATTTATTCATACAGTGAATGGTTTATCTTCTGTATCAATTAAGCTTTCATAATAGGAAAGTGTTTCAGATCTTAATTTTCAATTGCTAATAAAATACATGTATTTAGATGAATGTTGATATTGATGAATGGACATTGGTAAAATAAGTATTTATATGGATGTTTGATGGGAAAGCATTTGTTATACATGAACATAGTCAATTATGTATAAAATTAATTCTACCAACTATTAATGGTCTTTTAAAGGATTTAATAAAATTAATTTATTTAACCACATTAGATCAGAAAAACTGGCCCAAGGAGAAGAAATAATGCCCTTGTAGAATACATTTGCATAGCAATATTGGTTAATACTTGTTATCTTCTATGAATAAACTACAAGAAGAGGCCTGGCATTTCAAAGAGATGTGACATTATCCTGTGTTTGAAATTTAGGACATAAATCTATTTCATTTTAAACTAGCCCTGTGCAGGATTTATTATTTTTGTGAAGAAAACTGTCTCTCTCTTTCCCATCTTTTTTTGGTGTTTATTTCTACTATTATTGTTAACGGCCATTTCAAAGGAACTACTTAATGTTGCAGTGTGTTCTTCTTAACTGCGATAATGGAACAGGCTATCAAGTCTAAAGATGATAGCCTTCAAATTGCTTGCATCCATGTAATTTCTAATGACCAGAAGTGTTTTGAAACTGCAGTTAGTGACTCAGTATGCCTTTGTTTTTGTAAGAGGTTCATATTTAACAGGGTCACTGGAAATATCCAAGTACACCACATTTTATCAGACAATTGGCAACTAACACTGAGCACAAAGTGAGTTTTGGCCTTTGGTCTACAAATACCTGGGGATCCAGGAATTCTTTGTGAGGTACAGTTGTGGTTTAACTCAAATAAGCAATTCAGCTCCACACAACTACTCACTCAGCCTTCTGCAGCAGGATGATGCACTGGAGAGGTGAAAGTGAGATAAATCATGGCTTAATAATTGTTAAAGACAATTTAGTAGGTTAAGCGGTAGCTGTGTATGCAAGCATAGCAAAACAAGTAATTCATTCACCACTTCCCATGGGTAGGTTGATGCTCAGCCATTCCCAGGAAAGCAGGGCTCCAATAGGCAGAACAGTCACTTGGGAGGACAAATGCCATTGCTCTGAACAATCCCCCTTCCCTCTTCTTCCACTAGCCCTACATGATGAACATGATGCTATAAGGATTGGGATGTCCCTTGGGTCAGTTTGTGTCAGTTGTCCCATCTATATCCCCTAACAATCTCTTATGCAAGAAATTTCCTACTGTCTGGCCAGGTGGAGTTAGAAATGGAAAAGGCCTTGACACAGTGCAGGCACAGCTCAACAATAGCTGAAATATCTTTGTGTTATCAACCCTGGTTTACTTACAAATCTAAAATGTAGCACCAAAGAAGCTACTATGAAGAAAATTACCTCTATCCAAGACAAAAGTAGAGCAGAAGTTACAAATTAAAGTAGTAAACATCAAAAGTAAACCAATTACAAATTCAATACACAGAGATCTGTTGACTTACAGGACATTTTTTAAAGTGTTTTCACATCAGAAAAGGTTGAAATCCAGTAATCTAGATCACAGAGCTTTGCCATTGCTCATTCAATTTAACATCCAATTAAACTGCAAATGTTTGCTTTCACTATATTATGAATTTATTATAATTAAATGCTGTACTCTCAAATGTTACTTTCTAACTGTTTTAAGTTAAATCCTCAGTAATGTTTTCCATGGGTTGAAGATTTCAGTACATAAAATCTAAAAGTATCTTCTGAATGAATCACTAAAAATTCTTTTCAATTGCTAAATGTGGACTTTCAATGGCTAAATACACGAACTTCAAGACTTGAAATATCTATCTTCTGCTCACAATTTCAAAGAGTTCAGCAGAATTGCTGACATGGATTTGAACTCTTCATTTTATTTCACACAGTCAGGGTGCAGAAGTCTATTTAATACTAGCACCCTAATGAGATAAAGTGGATTGAAAAGTTCTAGGATCAAAGACTAGATTTAACCTTTGAAAGTTTATCACCTTGAAAACTTCAGCTTCCATTCCAAATTGCATTTGTCTTGTTTTCAAGTATCACAAAAGCTTTCCTCTGTTATCATTGAAAAACTGTTTACATGTGGTTGCCTCCCACCCCCAGTCAAACATGAGTTCTAGCCTTACTGCTATTGTTCTATTTATCTATTAATTAATTAATTAATTAATTAATACAGTTTTGTATAAGCCCTCTTCCCCCTTCAGCCTAAGAATTCAGTAAGAAGTTAAAAATTTATCAAGGGAAATTAAGGTGTGTGAAAATGATGAGGCTACAACAGACATGAGGATAAACCACATCATACTTTTCAGAGAGTCGGAGTTACTCATGCTATGGAAATTTCCTACTTTTCCAAGGATTGGATCTTTTATTTCTGTTTAGCAGTCATGACAGTTTCTAGTTTATTGCTGAAAAATAGATGTGAAATAAATTGAATTTCATTCTCATTTCTTTCTCCATGTTCCTTAGGGATTCTAAAACCTTATCCACACTGGATGTTTTTGAAGTATAGAAAAAGAAGCTGTCTGATTCTTATCCACAGCAAGCCTTTTCTTTTTATACACTTTAGTTATTAGTGTTAAAATACAAACCTTATACCATTCTGAAATTAAACTGCAGTTCTTTTTTTCCCCTCTTTAAATCTCTGTTAGTCAGATTAAAATGTTCACTATTGAGGTATCACTAGAAAAAAAGCACCTTTCCCCTCATAACTGCTTGGAAAAGATGAGACTAGTGACTGAATAACACTCCTGTGATCACCAAGCAATAGTGACATTAAAAAAGCAAATAAAATAAGCTTCTATGTAAAGCAGCAATACAAGATGGGAGCAAAAAGAAAGTATTATGTAAATCTGTTTTTGCAAACCACTTCCATGTGATTCCTTACTCATACTTTGAGAAGCAAAACCCAGCAGGCAAAGTCATAAGCATACAGCTTGGTAACAGTTTTCTATTTACGGGAACACTGTGGGTTTAAAGGTTCAGATGAAACGTGAAACTTGTGTTCAAGGAAAGGCTGAAAAAAGAGGAAACAAGCAGAAAGCAAGAATGCAAATGAACCCAGACAAGATTAGGTAAAATGAAAATTGAATATGGAAAATCAGCACTAAACAGCAGGGAAAAAAAAAAAGGAAGAGGGAAAAGCATAACAGACACTTGTGCTTCTGTTGTCTAATTAAATGTGACATGTATAACACACTCCAGAATTAAAATACACTCCAGAATTAAAACACACTCCAGAATTAATTCCTGTGGCTTTGTCCAGATTACTAAACTAAACAGCATCAGGACAAACACTTAAATACTGCCATATAAACATTTACACTACCAAATCAATAGCAGATCCTCTGCAATAGTTCTGGCTTCGACTAGAGCAGACTGAGGCTGGGGTGAGCCAAAGCTCACTGTTGCTGCCAGTCCTGTAGAGGGGAAATCCTCTCAGCTTCTGGAAGGGAAAAGCAGGGGAGAATGAAAAGAGATCTCAGCTGCACAGGTACAAGTAGTGTTTTGCTACTTGCACTCAAGAGAAAACTATACCCTCTGGAAAATTTAGTTTATTAGAAAGACATATCCAACGTTCATTCAATGTGCTTTAGGATCCTGAATTACTCAACCCTCTGCTCTTCTGCCCCTAAACTAACAAAAAAAAGGCTTTTTATGACTGTGAGAAGTCTCTGTGAAGCAACTGGAAAAGCTTGCATTTCACATCTCTTTAATAATATTCCCTTGTATTTGTAAATTGATCTTAGTGTTTCTGAAGAGTTTTTTCAGGGACTGAAGACAACATAGTCCCTCCATATTAAAGATTCTGATTTTGACAAATTTTGATTATTCTAGGTAATAATCACAAATATTATTATTTATTTCCATACATCATCTGTGAAGCAATACTCCATTACTCTAGTAATAATCTATTATTATCTACTACCAGTATTTTCATGATGTCATCATTGTTTTGAGCATTTTTGATGCCAGTATTACTAATCCCTATTCTGATCTTCTGATCATAGGATTCTATATAGCATACAAATATTACTCGTGCTAAAATATTTTGAGTTGAAGGGGACCTTGAAGGTTATTTATGTCAGTAAATAGCACTGCCTGCATTACAGTTCTTTCCTATTGGTAAGGAAGAATGTTACAGATGTAATGGAACATAAAAAGCTTAGAAATTCATAGCTCAGAATGCTGCCTCTGATCTTGCTGCCTTACTGTGGTGAGAAAGACAAATGAGATGCTTGATGGAAATGTCCATGTATTTATGATTTATAACAAGAGCTACTCTAGAATTTTGAAATTGCCCGTGTGATTTTAACATTCTGTGCCTGTTAATTTAATTGTTAATCCAAATTTGTTAGGCTGCTTTGAAAATCTTATCCACAAAATACAGCAGGACACTTGTAAAGCATCTATAAAATTGGATTTTTTTTGTCTCATTTTTTTAAGCTTTAATGTTATTTTAATCTTTCTCATGATCTATAAAATACAGTTACTTAGAAATAATGAATACATGAAAAATTTTAGGTCCTTCATTATCTTTTCATAAAAGAGTTTTTTCTTCCTGTAAACACTGCAATATAAATAAGATTTAAAAATCCAGATTTCCGCAGTACTGGGCCATTTCACTAGCTAACTTCAACAACAAATATAAGCCCCTCAGGGACCAGCCCAACTTCTGTTCAAAAGTGAGATGAAAGAATGCTGTAGGAATTTTTACCCTTAACAGGACCTGTGCTGGGTCCAGCATGGTGTGGGATAATAGGAGCTCCAATTATATCATCTGAGGAAGGGGAAGCTACAGAAAAACTATGGCTTTTTTCATGCTAGAAACCGATGGTTGTGTTTCATCCTCACTTTCTTAATTTAGCCAAATATTAATACTAATTATGAAAATTATATTTCTAGTTTTATGTCGCTATAGTAATCTTGCAAAACAAAAACTCAGGAAGACAACCAAAATCTTACAATAATTATTTGTACACAACACTATTTTCAGGTGGATACAATCTGCTAGTGATGGCAATTGTTGCACCAAATAAAGGTGGGCTGCAAATTATTTCTGTTAGAAGATTAAAATAACACATATGTAGAGAGTTTCTCAGGAATTTCACACCTATATAATATTTAAACTATTCTAAAACTTATAAACATAAATTAATCTAAAAGGCATGAAGCCATATCATGCTGGGAAAAAATTAATGTACAGCAGATTGGTGAGTGTTCATTGGAATATGTTTAGAAATTTGAAACATTACTGGATTTCCCTGCTGTAATTTCTATTCCATTTCCTAATATTGTAGATAGGTAAGCATGGTAATAGCTTTGAACTCTACAAAAGACACTGAGGGGCAGAATATATAAACTATGTTGAAATCAGGAAATACTTATTCAAATAAGTAGATTTTGCAACTGTGTATTTAACCCTTGTCCATGTAGGGGTCCAAATTTCCTGAATAAATACAGTTCCTAAAAAAATAAATACCTATGTGTACTTCTAAAATGAGTTCATACTATACCAAAAGGGCAAGAAATAAGAAAAATGAGTGAGTTAAAGAATGAACAATCTACAAATCAAAAATATGCTATAAAATATTTAAGGAGAGAAAATAGTACCATAGTTATGCTGCGTAAAGCTGGTGTATTTACAAAATTATCACTGAAGATTGTTGCTGCATTTTATACTGAGTTACTAAGGTTAAATACTACACTATTGATATTTCAATTCCTTCCATGTGTAAAGCTGTTTTGTCATCATACTGCCATGAAATATTTGAAAATTAATGAAATCAATCTACCTAATTCTGCATGCTACAGCTCAGTACCTTACAATGACAACAGAAGGATAAAAACAAGCAAAGTCTGAAACTACTTGTTTATGAATTCTGCTAATCTCAGAATAAACCATTCAAATTCTCCAATATCCAACATCTGTGCATTTCTAAAATAGAAAAAAGACAACACAAATATTATAAAGCAGACTTCTTTCTATATTTTAAATAAATTTGCTTGGTAATGGACAGTGATTAAAAGCTCAACTAAAAAACTGTTGTTTTTTTTAGAGGCAAAAGTCCTCTAGGAGAGTAGTAGGGAAGCTTAAAAATTTGCTGTAGGGCACAGAGATTTTAAACTACAGTTAGTAGGAAACCTACATTGGAAATCATAACTAAAATTTTAATTATATAGAAGATAAGCTAATAAACACTGGAGAAGAGCTCATGAGTATGTGAGAATGAGGTGTACAGACCCTTATGGGCAGCAGGTCACACATTTGCTAGCAGACATTTAAGTAAAAGATTGTAAGGAAGAGAAACAGCTACCTGTTTCTAGGTGTGCTGCCAGCAACATGTCTGCTAAAATCACTGAAAAATTAAAACCAGTAGGAGAAGTGTCATACGTTAGATCAAATCTCAAAAAATTAGGAGACAGCCACTGACCAACACTGGTGCTTTAGGAGATGTAGGAAAAATATGTTATTTTAAGGTCCTTTTACCCATTCTGTGGTAATTCAGAGCTTTAGAAAAAGACTCTGAAACCCAAATATTCTTCAATATCCTCATAAGTGAAATCAGATTTTGGCCCAATTGATTTTTTCACTGAAGTGGAGATTTAACCAGATAGACTCCAAAGGTCCCTTCAAACTAAGTCTCCCTGTGATATGATGATTTCATGTTTTTTAATAACCTGACAGCTGTAACAACCATGCTGTCTTACTTTTTTAGGTGTGAATTTCTTCAGCCAAATATTAAGCAGAGTCCACTATTTTAAAATTTCCTGTATAGAGTAATTGTCTTTAAAAATTAAGAGGTCCAAAGGGAAAATATAAATACTGGATGAAAGAGAGATTGTACAAATACAGCAGCAAAAGTGTTATGCCAGCTTATATTGTACTGACTACACGGACAATGCTGGATTTATTATTTAAAGATGCTGTTCAGCTGCCAGCATCCATGATGTCACTTTGCAGGCAGTCACCAAGGTCATTGGATGCAGGGGGATTTGTTAGTCAGCTTTCACTCCTTTCAGACAGGAAAGCAATTAAAATCTCTTTGTTTAAAAATAGTGAAATAGCACAGTCTACTTTCTGAGGTACCTGGAAAGATTGGAACAGAAATATGCCGGTGAAAATAAGCAGAGTTTGTCTGGAGTAGTGCAGACAGTGGAGGTATTGATTTGTAGGACTGTGTGTCTGTAAACAACAAGCTAAAAGATAAACGAAAGAGGCAAAAAAACCCCAGAAAGCCAAGGAAAAGTAAGAATCATGAGTGACAGTGGTCCAAAATGGATAAGGCAAAGATTGATACATGTGGTCTTGAGAAAGACTGGAAAGGAGGTTGTGGAAGAAATGAAACCTCTTGGAGTGTGCTCTTTCTGCACTCAGGACAGCAGAGCTGCTCCTGTGCTGCTTTGAGTGAAAAGTGAAACAGTGTTGCAGTTCTACTTCATTGTTGCATTCAACTGAAATTTCCAATATGCGCTTAATAAAGCTACGTTCTAATTCTATTCAGATGTAGAATTGAATTCATATTTATTTTGACATGAGCACTTTTACTCATTTTTTATTTATATTTTATGAAAGAAAAGTCTCCCTGCATTGTCAAGACCTTGTAAACAAATTATCTATCATGTATGAGAAACCCACAATTAAACCTTTGCAGGATCTTGCCATGATCACTGCAGTTTCTCTTTCAAGAGAGAATTATGCAGAGACGATATATTTTATTTCAGTGATATTCAAACTTTAGTCTATGTTTGTCTCTGGACACTGAACTAAGTGCTCTAATTGCTGTGAATAAGAAAAGTTGATTTTGCATCATAGACTCATGCAATTATGGTGGTTGGAAAAGGTCTCTAAGATCATCCAGTCCAATCATTGATGTAGCAACATCACTAAACCACATCTGCAAGTGGCACAAGAACAAGCCTTTGGAACACTTCCAGCGATGGTGATTCCACCACACTTACTATGTTCCAGACTTCTGTACCTCAAAATTATTTAGTTCTATAAAATAAAAGTTTGAAAAGAAGTGCTCTAACTTAAGCATATGATTTCACAAATAGGGCTTTTGTTGAACTTATTGGAAATCTTGAATAAATTTGCCAGAAATTAATATATGAGAGAATTCTTCGCTAGACATTTATTTGAATATCCACTGAGGTTCCTCTTAATAATCTGGAATTTAATTAGTGAGCTGTGCTGCATATTTCAACAGATAAATTTGTTAGGAGAAAGGAAAATTGTGAATTAAAAATTTACTTTCACTGTTTATTAGCATTGTCTTTTATAGGTCTTGAAAACTTGCTAAGGTTCTTTGACCTGAAACATTAGACTCCTAAATTTCAAGAAATAAAAAGATAAAAAACTTGAAATAGCAGGAGTAGGAATAAAAAGGTTTTATAATATTTTATGTAAGCATACTCATGAACAGCATGTGTTTCTCTAGAGCACCGCCTCACTATGATTTGATCATGGTGATCAAAATTAATGTCTTTTCCATTATAAATATTAAATAAATATATGCACACACAGTCTCAGTGATGGTACAAAAGGAGACAACACAAAGTCACTTTTTTCTTCTTTTGTTGCTAATCTGGTTAATATAAACCCTCTTCTTCATCAGTCCTGCACCTTACTGTGGCACAGGAAGGTTTAAACATTTAGGTAAGTGTCGCACTGAAAGCAAAAGGATCAAAGACACACCGACACGGAGGGATAAAAGGAAAGGAAAAAGAGGTTGTTTATTTCCGTTTCAACTACTTATACGTCCACTAGGAAGTCTTTGATAGGATAAGAGGAAGAGTATTTCTACACACACATTGGCTACTACATATGCTTGTCAAAGAAATCCGTCCCACTAGAAAGAATGAAAACATTAGAGATGTTTAGGGAACAATCTTGTTGTTTACATAAAAAGTCCATGGGAAAACTGACTCCAAACTACAGCTTATCAGAAGGCTTAGAAATTCAGGGCGACAGGTAAGTATTTACATTATCCTTTCAAAAAGAAGGGGACTGTATCAACCACATCTCTAAATACAGAGCTTTGAAGTATTCCCTGCAGACCTTGACAATGCAGTGTATACTCTCAGGCTTCATGACAAAATAAATGTTGGCTGGAATCCAAGTTTAACTAATTTAGGCACCTTGCTTGGCAACCATATTGGCAGTCATTTCATCTCATTTTTGCCATCTAAAAGTTAGATTATATTCTCACCTATAGTCCCCATACTTTCAATGCAGTGAAAAAAATAACCTTGAGAAGGCTAATTGATTTCTATATCTTACATGTCCATCAGAATTGGATAAATTTGATTATGTATGATTACCTGTGATTGAGGCCTTTTATATATAGAATTATTTTCATTTTTAAAGCCTAGATCTTACACAGCACTTCAAGTAGCCTCTCACTCCACTTCTTATAGTGGCATCTGGAAAGAAGAGGAAATGTAGGACAGTACAGTCATAGAGCAAGAGGTGGTACTAACAGAGCTTGCATTTCTAACAGGCAACACCAAAAAAATGCAGAAGAGATATAATCTCCCATGTTAGGTGAGCATGACAAGGAGCAAAATTCAGAGAAGGGCAACAAGAAAGATAAAAGTTACAGTGTACACAGGATGGAAAAAGTCATTTCAGTCTCGAAAGAACTTATCTGGGGGCAAATACTTGGATTCTGAGTAGCAAGGAATAGATGAAAGAGGCATAATTTCTTTCAAAAGGAAACTAATTTTTGAAAGAAAAGACTCTGAAGCAATAGTAAAAACAAAGGCAATAAACATAACAGAATCTGCTGAGTTGTAAGGGACACTCAAGAATCATTGAGTCCAACTCCTGGCCATTCACAGGACAGCCCTAAGAGTCATACCATGTGCCTGAGTGTTATTCCAATGCCTCTTGTATTCTGTCCATATTGGTGCTGTGACCACTTCCCTGGGGAGCCTGTTCCAGTGCCCAGCCACCCTCTGGGTAAAGAACCTTTTTGTAACATCCAGCCTAAACCCTGACACATTGGAACAGGCTGCCCAGTCATGTGGTGGAGTCACAATCCCTGGAAACGTTCAAGAAATGGCAGGGCATTTCAAACCACCATAGTTTAGTGCAATGGTTTAGTTGATATGGTGATGCTTTGTCAAAGGTTGGATTCTATGATCCTGGAGGTCATTTCCAATCTTAATGATTCAATGATTCTATGAAAGAGAAGGCAGCTTGGAAACAACAAAAATACAGTGTGCCTGCTCAGTCTCCAATAGTCATGCTTTTTAAAAGTGAGATGTCTCTATACACTCATTTCCTTCTCTCTGACGAGAGCAATTTGCTCCTTAGGATGACTCTTTTAGGACACTATCTCACCAGGTGCACCTGGAGAAGGAAACGGCATTCAATTACATTAACTATCTCTGGTCCTGGAGCTGAAAGAGGATGTTCTCCAGGAATCAGCATCCCTCAGCTTAGCTCATATTTTGGTAATAAGCCCAAACAGCAAGAAACTTCTGTCATGTGTGCTTCATGTCAAGACTGCTCTGTGCAGAGGAAGTGAAATCTGTCACAATCCATATTGTCTGTACGGTGCAGACTCTGGAGAACTTTATTCTTCCTACTGGGTAAAGGTTCTCTGGCTAGGAGATATATCAGCATCATTCCAAATGGCAGTCTTAGTTCAAGGTAGTATGTGTGCACTGAGGGGAATTTGTGACGCGGTAGCAAACCAAGCTACTTTATCCTTTGAGGTTTTGCTACCTTTTAGTTGCAAAAGAATTATTATTCCTAAAAATATAGTAAAATAGAGCAATCATATTTTCAATGCTTTATAGCAAAATGATTTTGAAGTAAAAGGAAAAATAAGTTTGAAAACAAAAATTTATATTATTCTAATGAAATGCTATTATGAAATACAGTGTTCTTATGTGTACATGACATGGAAATGTACACATTTATAGAAAAAATATGCACATACATGTACATATTTATAGAAAAATATGGAATAACAATATATATTTCATTTTAATCAGGACTAAGTGTGCCAGTCTGGCTAAGAAAGACATAAGCAAATCAACTAACCAAACATAAAAAACATAAAGGTTAATGAAGTATAATGAGATTACTCAAAGTAAACATGTTTTGGCAACATACTGCTTTCCCTAAATCAATCTTTAAAACAGGCAGTGATTATCAAATTAATAATGTTAACACTCCTTACCAATTTGTGGATGTAATATTTTTAACTGAAGCCAAACGAATTAGTACACCCTGCCTTTCAGATATCACTAGATTAGACAGTTTCATGGTACCAAAATACAGAGGAAGCATATGCTGCATGCATAGAAGTATTTTGCTTATCTTTGTGAAAAGTAATGAGATGTACAGTGTCTTTTGTGTGTAGTGATACTTTTAATTCTGAAAATAAAATGTTAATGAATGGTTTCCTTGGGTATTTCTTTTTTTGTTGCTGTCATTGGAAGGGGTTCCTTTTGAATGCACTTTGGGATAGTGAACCAATATAACTTGTAGACACTAAGAGTCTGAAAGTGGCTGTAGGCAATTTCTCTTTTTTTTTTTGTTCTATTTTATATATTTTTTTTAAACTGAGCAATGCTACAGACTAATAGTTTATGGCAGTCAGCTAATGAGTTGGAACTTCAGTGAGATAGAAGGCACACACAATGGAAATGTGTGAAAAATTGAAATGACAAGGTTGTTAAGGTAACTCTATCTTTGTTGTGTATTTGTGAAGCTTATTATAATGCAGTGAAATGAAAACTTAATAAACATATCTAGTTATTATGAAGAAAAAAAAGCTATCTTTTTGAACTGCAAGATGCACGGATTTGCTGTTGCAATTGTATTGTAATGGAAATGAAGCAAGTGACAAACAGTACCCAATTGCCCCATATGGCTAGCCCATACCAATACAGAACATTAAAAAGTAATTTTAAGAACTTTCCTTGTCACATTAACTTTTTAAAACCAGCTGACTTGGTGATTTTGCAAATGAGAATTTAAAATAAAATGTTCTGTCCATTGAGAACATGTGAAGAATGCTAAGAGGGCTTTGCAATTCTGCCATGATGTGCTTTCAGTGCAGTGTTTTTGCTTACACATACTTGCAAAACCTAACACCAAAGAAACTGGATGGATTCATTATCCTGCCATGCCACAGTTTATTGAATTACAGTTGTCTGTGAGATTAACTAGCACTCATTCATGTTTCTTCTCTTGATGATGTCAAACTATTTTGATGAGAACTGTGTATTAGGGCAAGACTGACCCTGATCTTTATTGTGCTGTTACTCCTTCACTAGTTTCCTTAAATTTCCTGTTTCTAGAATTTTAGGAAAAACAAGCAAAAGTGGGTCATCAAGAAAAACTTTCAAGCTTATAATGTTAATTTGTGGTGGTTAATGAGAAGGTTGAGGTGGGGACTCAGAACACCAATGATGAGTCTCAGACATTACAACATAAAATGAAGGTACAGATAATAGACTGCAAGAAAAGGAGGTGGGTATACTACTATCAGACTATTACTTAAACTACTAAAGGAAGTAAAATAAGAATATGATGATTTGTTGTTGCATTTTAACCAAGAACCACCATTAAATATAAGGATACTACAATGGCTGTCAGGTGTTTCCTGAGGATGGTAGGACTGGGAATGTCAGCTGCAGTAGATGAAGAGAGATTGGAATACTGCTCTTCTGAATTTCGTGTCTCATCTGGAAAGTAAATCTAGCCTATGATACATGATAAACATGACTGTTTTTTCCACACAGATTTCAGGTTGCAATACCTTTTGAAAGTGGACCAAAAATGTTGTCTATGTGCTGGTAGAAATAACCTTCATTTTTGGTAGTGAAATAGGCTGCCAACTGAAAATTATATACAACACTGATAATTCTGATTATCTTTGCAGTGGAAGAATGTGGTGCATGTAGTAAACAAACCCAAAATTCACAAGAAAATATTGAGACAATTAGATAAATTTTATCATTAGAAAATATCTAATCATTACACTACTGGTAGATTCGTGAGATGTCCACACGATGTGTCTGTTTCACTCTTTTTGTGGATATTTTTTCCAGGGAAAAAAAAAAAAAGAAAAAATGTACTAAACTGATTGGTCTAGTTACAAGACAGAATACTTTATGTGTATCCTTAGTACCACTTGTATCTAAAGAAAAATATTCAGGAGAATCTGATCTTTTCTTGTCTTTCTGGCAGAGCTGGTAGCAGCTAAAGACTGTTCTGAAGGTGAGATAGGGTACTTCAAAAACAATCCAAAGATGAATCCTATAATTTTAGATTTACAAAGAAGCAATTATATTATTTAATTCAATAATGGCATATTGAATTAAGAAGCTCCATATATATCTATTCAGTCACTTTAAGAGAAAAATAAAATTGACTGTGGCTGCCCAGAGTGGTGACAACATGGCCTCTTTGTCTTACCTGGGGAAGCGGGAAAGTTTAATGAGGACATGAATATGCATGGTGCCAAAAGCTATTGGTTGCTGTAATGCTGCCACTCCCTGACTCCTCTGTACCCGATTGGACAGTCCTGTGGTAGCCANCGTAGCCACGTCCCAGACCAAGGTTATAAGAATGCTTCCCCAGCTGGGCTCCTCGCTTTTGGCGCACTGCAGCTGGAATAAATCTCCATGTTGTGTGGAAGCCAGTTCCCTTTATCCTTTCTTCAGAGAAACCCTACTTATGTTAGAAATCTCCCCCTTCCCTCCTTCCTACAGGCTCACACGCACAGACGGGACCGCCGGCCATTCCCCGAGAGGAAGAAGCTGGCAGGACCCACACACACTCTAGCTGGGACAACAGAGCAGGAGAGAGAGAAGCAAGGGACATTTTTCTAACAATTGACCCTTTTGAATAACAAATTGCCAGTATAATAAAGTTCCTGTCCCTCACTTGTGGCTTCTGAACAAAACCGTGAATTTCTTTGGTTGATTTTTTTTTAAATTATATGCTTTTAGCGCTTTTCATTTATTGAATGAAATTATTTAAATAACCTACTTTTTATTTCATTATTTCACAAAATAGCTATACTGCACCATGCATATTCAATACAGACAAGTTCTTTATCTTGTAATCATTCCTAAGCATAATTGTGTCAATTTTTATAGAATATACATGATAAATTTTGAATTCATCAAAGGGAGATATTTAATGTAATTCACATATTCTTAAAAAAAAAAACCTGCTTCCAATTCTGGTGATGTCAGACTGATTAATCTACTTTCTGGTTGAGATTTTCCTTTTCACCAATGTATTGGATTTCTTGAACAGTGCACACTGAACAACAAGATGGTGAAGAACAGGTAATTTCTCTGATAAGCTGTCTTGGGTTAACTTGTACATCAGTCCTAAGAGAAGGCATATTAGTGGGGCTAATAAGCACCTAAATTATCATTTTCAAGAAAATTTTGAACTCTGGATCATTTACGGAAGACTGAAGCATGTATATCACCAATTTGACAATATCCATGTGAAACATTCTTCTTCTAAGGCTGTTTTATTTTCTCTATGTTGGTTGTCAAAGGGGACTGAAAAAGAAGCTGAAATACAACAGTGTATTCCAATGACTTAGATAAGAGAGTGGACACGTATGACCAGATCTGACTCATGGCTGATGTCTCCTCACAGGCAGAAAAGGGATGACTATTCTGCCTGTATTGATGTACAGATGGCCTCACATGTTACAAATTACATATATTTCTTTAACTTTTTAATAAGATTTTCAAGTAACTAGATTAAGCTGAATAGTATAATAATGGAATTAAAATTTTCAATTTTTTATAATTCACATTTCTTTCTCTTTGTATGCTCACACATTCTGAACATTATCAGTATGGTCTTGGAAGAAGTTGAGTCAAATTTTTTAAATAATTCACTTTGTATTTTTCTTTTGAAATGTTTGACAAGTACATATGTCTGTGATTCACTCATTTTATGCTGCTGGTCAAATGAGTTCTGCTTGTTTTCATCCATAATTCATTCAAGAAAATGTACAAAATATTTTAAATAAGTACTATGAATTATGTTAGCTGAAAATTTTTATGACAGACGTGATAGATTGTTTATCAAAATGTTTCCCCTTTTCTCCACTTTTGAATATCCAGTGCAATCATTTGTGAATATATTTAGAATACAACTGTGTAAATAATTCACAAAGTTTTCCTATTCCAGATTTTATGGAGAATCCATTGTTGTTCATTTTGCCTCTGTAGCAACTCACCCAAAGTTCAATGGTATCTCAAACTGTTCTTCCATTACTTCATCAGTATTTGGATCAGTGACTTAGCACAAGCATGGAAAAGACTCTGCATAGAGGTTGCTTCGAATCTCACCACTGCATATCTTATCCCATTATCCATTGCTAATTTACATGCCTATTTGAAATCAAAGTGGAGCATGTAAATTGAAAGACAGGGTGCAACTAGATTAATTTTACTTTTGAATACATTTATAAAAAGAAGGGTAAATTAATCAGCAATTAAAGTATTTATTTTCAAAATACTAGTAACCTGGGAAGAGTAAGTAGCTAAATATATCCTAGGTGTACTGATTTTTTTTAAAAAAAATGAGATGGGTGATCTTCATAGTTGTTAGGATTTATGTTCATTTCTACAGAAGACTGAGGTGGGGGTAAGTTGAGTCAGACTATGTTATTATATTTCTGCAAGGTCTTGCAGAATTTTAACAGCATCATTTCTGTTATTATACAGTCAATATGAATTCAGTCTTCTATTTTCTGACTCTGTGGTTCTGATTGGTTTCCCTTGTCAGGGTTATGCATTTTTGTTATGTTAATGAATGAAGAAAGCTCATACAATTTTAAAATACCTTACTGAAAAGCTTGAAAAGCAAGAATAAACTGGAAATAGTTGTACCTCACAAATTTAGATTTAAAAAGGTTTACTGCAAAGAAAAATAGTCAATTTAAATTACACATGCAAATCAATTTCACAACTTCAGTTAGTGCTCTAAGATAATGAAATACAGAGTTTTACTTAGTATACAAACATTGTTGATATTCACAGTAATATCAATTGCACAGTCATCAGGAAAATGAGGCTAATTACCTCCAAATATATTTTGAGGCAGACATTATGCCTTCTACCTGCACAGAGGACGAAATTAAAATACCAGTATCTAAAGTACTTCAATACAATTCCATAATGTTCATAATTATGCTGCACAGTCTTTTTTTTTTAATAACAGTGATTTAATAGCAGTTAAATTGCCTAGGCAAAACAACAAATGAAAGAGTTTTATATTTTTAATTAATATTTAGTGTCTGATTCTTACACCTATGCCCTTTCAGGCCATTTATTCTAGGACCTGTATAAAGGCAGTATAATCACTCTAGCATTTTACTTTAAGGTAATGATGAGGGAATCAGCTTACCTTATTCTCTATTGACATATTTTAGGTTCTTGCTCCTTTTACAGTCAATATGGAGGTTTTTGATGACCCAGGTTTCTAACAAAGACCTGAATTAAAAGGATGGGTGTGGGTGCAGATGGGTAGACAAAAAAACAAGTTAGCATAATTTCACCTGCTGTCAGTTTAAAATATGGCACATACTTATAAAGGATGTCAGTCCATTTTTTTCCAATTTAAAACACCCAAGAAAGTAAATCTGAATATCTAAGATAGCAATTTTTCCCCAGTGCAGACACACCCACAAACAGAGGGGTTCTACTTTGGTTGCTATAAGATTGAAATTCTCTGTCCAGAGTAAGTGTTTCTTTAGTTTAGGACACTGATAAAATAACAGAAACTCTTCTTTTGTTATTCTCATCCATTTCCTTCCATGTAACTGTGATTATACAATACATTCATGTTAGTAATTTTTATTTTCCACAGAAATCAGAAATCTGTGTGATTTAATTTTCTTTAATTACCATATTTCTTTTGCAAGTCTGATCACCAAGAGAATGCATGGAGTAGGAAGTATGATAGAAGAAGAAAACATAAGAGCAAAAACCAAATAAATTTGCTCAGTAACAGGTTTCAGCCATATTTCTAGTCTTGGATGCACATATGATGTGGAATTAAATGGTGAAACATGAATTTTAGTAACATATATATGTATATTTACACATATACAGAGCTGCATATTTTACAGCTCCTATATAAACATAAAACAACTGTAAAATAAATTTTTCATATAATTTAAATACTGTGACATAATTAATTGTTTTGATTGATTTAGACAATAAAATGGGATATCTGTTTATGTGGATTCAGATGTCTTTGTCCTCTTCATTAAAGCTCAATATGTACCATTGTTTCATATTTCCCTCTGTTGACTCTTAGATATGCTCAACCAACAGCCTGTTTTGTGTCTTTTGTCTTCGTAGCAAAATTAAAAACATCTCGCCAAAACTCATTATACTTCTGCTATCAAATTCAGAATGACTGTGGGGGAAAAAAACAAGTCCATGTGCTTGTGACCAGCCTGGATCTCTCAGAAAAACTCTGGACTGTGTTCGACACTGAGTATCTTATGGAATGACTTATTGTTCAAATTTAAGCTGCATAGGAGGGATTAATGTAACCCTGACATGATCATAAAAAAGTCATGTGCAGAACAAGGAGGATCCTTATTTGACACCCACAAACACCCCAGTATGCTCCTATTTTAACCCCTTTGCCCAGTGGCTCTTTACCAGAACACAGCAGAAACATTTTAACCTATAGCAGAGATACCTGCAATCTTTACCAGTGTCAAACAGTTCATCTGGGTCTTCAGGCATAAGCAAACATGCTCATGTCTTTGTAGTGTTTTGCCTAACTATTACTGTTCAACTGACTGAACAGTATACTGCTAAAATATTAATTATATAAATATATATATATGAGTTTTATACAATTTTGACTTGCTTATGTAAAAATAGGTAACTAAGTCAATATCACCAAGCTCAAATTAAGATTGTCAATACCTTGAAAATTTTTTCTTTGAAATTTCTCTTTACTTTTGCTTTGAAGTACATATTCTTCTATGCTAAATTGTAAGGTGACATTTCAATATTTTTTCAGCTCCAGTGCTTTGCTGTAGAAAAGAGATACATCTCTATTTCTCTCTAAGTCATATGGTTGGGCATCTTTTGCTATACCTGAGGACCTCACAACTCAGATGTGCAAAGCAATTATCTGCTGCTAAAGCACAAAGAAAACAGCTGAAATTTTAAGTTTCACCAGGCTGAAATTTTCAACACTGCCAATAAGAAATGCAAGAAATCTCCCTAAGTGAGGAGATATCAGTCAGGAGGGGAAGATTCTGTTTCTCCCTGATGAGTTGCCTTGTTGCACTTTATAGCTCTGCTTTAAAATTTTATCCCTTTCCAAGCTGATGCTTCTCTCCTTGAATTTCTGAGCTACTATGTGTTCTCATCTCAATAATTCCTTCAGTAATTTTTTTTCCTGTTTTGCATGGCTGTGAGTACAAACCTCTTTACAGCACCTTCTGCCACTTGGTAATTTTTTAGCTACCTCCTTCCCTTCAAGTTCTGTAATGCTACAGTTATGTCAGCAACGTGAGGCTGCCTATGAGGTACATAGGTTTAATGAATCTGACTTGTTTCATATATATAATTTCAGGAAACCTTTTTAGCAGCCTTTTTCTAACCCCTGGCTTTGGTATCATGGTAAGGCAATTACCAGCTTTTAAGTTTTGGATACCTCAGGCTCTGTCATTTTTGCATCTTGCTGGTAAGGTTTGGGTATAAATATCTCATGTGATTCTGATCTCCTGAGAGATTGTTTTGGTATGAATTTGTTTTGAAGTTCAACCTCTGTAAGTGTATGGTGACTGTTTACTTGAGAATTAAGCTCATTTGGTTGTCACCAGTTTCTTTTTTGTTTGAAGTTGCACTAAGGTTAGTGTTTCTAATCTGTAGAAATAGTTGGATGCTGGAGGGCATGCTCGAGTCCAAAACAACTCTCAATACTTGCTAGAAGCAGAACTTTCAGAATTGATTCCAGTTTGATCTGACAGGATGTGATTTATAGGGAGCTTTGAACA
Organism: Alaudala cheleensis; assembly: GCA_013398995.1. NCBI lineage: Eukaryota > Metazoa > Chordata > Aves > Passeriformes > Alaudidae > Alaudala > Alaudala cheleensis. The sequence goes on from VWYE01020557.1 coordinate 243,925, forward strand.
TTGCTTGAAAAGACACTTCAGAATATGGACAGACCCTTACTATCTCATGTAGGCATTAACTGGAGAAGAGCAAGAACTAACATATTAGGGCATGCAGGACTGATTCAATTTCAAAATTGAAATTTATGCCTATTTCCATGCATACTTTGTTCCCCCACTTGTTACATACTTGTCACTAGTACTAAAAAGCAAAATAGTTCTGTTTGAGATTGCAAAAATTTTCTGTGTATTAATTGTGTGTTGCCTTAGCACAACAAGATTTCACTCAGCCATTTGTTTTTGATAACTGATGTGTGTATTTTTTCAGGTTATAGGTGCTATTGACTCATGATGAGCAGTTTGTACAGGAGTCACAGCAGTCTTGTGCTAGACTATGAATGCAGTACTTAGAAGAGATACATGAATAATCTCTGCTTTTTACTGAACAGTGAAAAAAAATCTAAGAAAATGGCATTAAAGGTTTCTTTCAAGAACACTTCTGTCATTGAAAAATGCTTTAGGCAATGCATTTATCAAACCATATAGTATTGTAAACATGCAAAGATTTTATAACATCTAGAGCAGTGATTTTTTTTCTTAGTAGTAAACCTACATTATGATCAAGGATGTAAGCAATAGAAATATTAAAAAGCAAGCAAAGAAGGACAATTAAAAATCGGAAAAATTCAGCATTTGTTTTATGGGTTGGTTTACTGTGAGAGAAGGATAATATTAGTATAATAATGAGTTGCAAAACCAACAATATTATTTTTGAAGGACAAAAAGCCTACTTCTACTCAGTATTTATTGATCTATAAAGATCTCATAGTAGCATATATTTTAATATTGTATTAAAATCATTAATTTTAATGGTTAAAACTTAGTTTTTTATGAGCAATGACTTTACAATTAACTTATTAATATTATAAAATTCAAGTGCCTTGCTCATTTATTCAGTCCCAAGATTGAAGATTAGATTTAACTTTGCTTGTATTTATGACAAAATTAAATGAGCAATTAAATGAACAGCTTTTTATATTTCTTCTTATCATTGCAATTGAAGAAGACCTTTAAAATTTCTAAAGCAGATTCTATTATTTGGAAAAAATCAAAGATTGAAAACATGGGGCTTAATTATTTCAGAAAAAGAAGAATGGAGGAGCAAAACAATACAAAAAGGAAATTGCATGATCTTTACTGATTTAAGTATAAATGGGAGATATTAAAAACAGATGCAATCCATCTCACAAAAGATATATGTGATAAACATGACATGGAAATCAAAAAACAGCATAAAGAGTCTCCTTTTAACTGTCTGATAGTGAGGGTGGTTCCAAAGCACTGAGGTCAGTAAAAGCAAGATCAGACCACAGCAGAAAAGCTCAACAAATAATCAAGCATCAGTAGCTAGGTGAGCCTTAGGAATACTTTGTCCTCTTTGAATGGTATCTGCAGGGACATGATTCAGCTGGGGAGAAAGTAGAAAATAGCATGAGGAATCAGACCAAAATTGAAAAGGATTAAGTCAGACAGCAGACCCAAAGTCATAGTTCCTTGGATCTCTCCAAAAGAAAATCAGAATTCAACCTTGCCTAGTGCATGTACTTTAACAGTAAGTTTGTACTTCCCCTCTTTATTTCCAAATATTTTTCAGTTTATTATGACTGGCATAATACTGTATTATTACTGTTACATGCGTGATATTACTGTAATGTTTGTATGATACTTGCTGTATTTTAACAATGCAGTTCATCAGGTGCAAACTGCTGCTCAGCATACACTCACTATTCCCCAAATAACTACAAATAATATTACTTAGTCATTTTACTGAAGGTTATATTTGGACAAGAATGTTTTTCTCCAAAGCATTGTTTACCTCTTGCATTAACATCATGAAGTATTACAATGCCCTACCTAATACCACTAAAACTCACTGTATGGTGACTAACCACTGCAATAATGTGATCTTCATATTATAACTCAGCTCTTAACTCCAGCACTTTCCTGCAGAAGAAACAGGCCTTGTTGGATATATCTATATCTATATCTATATCTATATATATATATATATATATATATATTTTGCTACTCCTGGTTTATTCAGTCTCTGTTAGGTTGGGAAAACTGACAACACTGCACTGTCTAAAGAATTGCACAAAGATTTTTTTAAAGAGAGAGATTATTGTTCAGCTTCATGATGTTCAGAGAGGCAGTAATCAGATACGTTCAAAAGGTTCTTGTCACTCAACAAGGATTTAGAATATCTCTTACTAGATTTACACAATGGTATATATATGTTCATAATTCCAGAAAACAAGATTTTTTTTATCTAAGCAGTTCTTTGACTTACAATGAGGTTTGTAACACCTCATGGATGCCAAATATTTTCTTGCCATCTAAACTCTGAGATTCCCTTCTGTTTAGAGACACAAAAGTCTTATGGTTGAAATATTATGTATAGATAACTTATTGAAAACCTCATCTGTATAGTGACCTCTTGGGCTTGAAAATTTTTCTCTTTGACTTCTATATTGGCTGTGGGGAAATTTTTTAGGACAAGACATTTAACCTACTCTATCAGAGACTGGACTCTGATCTAAATTTTATGAAATATCATAAATATATAAACTAATAGATGAAGTATAAGGTACACTTATCTGTTCATATAATTTTATTTGTAAACATTTTAATCTGGGTAAAAATTGATTATTTTGTTTCACATCTTGTGGTGATTATGATACTCTTTTCCTTGTCTTATATATTAGTATATGAGAGAGAGAGAAAGAGAGAGAGAGAGAAAGAGAGGAAGAGTATGAGCAGGCTGCGAATATTTGTCTTTAGAAGTCAAAAGATCAGGCTTCAGGCAATTCCAAGGCTGGTGAGTAGACAACATGGTCAGGGAGCTGGGAGGGGACTGTATTTCTCAGAGCAACACTGCAATGAGGAGCTGGCTTTTAGAGGGCTGGAGAGTCCCAGGTATCTTCTAGAAAGACAGCTATCTGCTGCTGGTATGTGCATGTGCATTTCTGTGTGCAGATGTCTGTAGGGGTGAGGAATTTGGGGAAGGTGAGGATCCAGGACAACACCACGGATGGCCTGTGTGTCCAAGGATAGATACTATGGGATCTATGGTGTGGGTGTGGGGGAGATTGGGGCAGAATGGAGGGGTATGCAGAGATGAGTAAGGGGATCCCTAGTAGCTGATGTGAACCTGCAGCCACTGGGGCTCACATGCCCAATAATTGGAGAGATTGGGATACAGCGGCAACTCCTGGGTGCACTAAGTGTCTGATCCAAGCTTCTGCACACTGTACTTCCATACATTTCCCACTACCAGACCTTTATCATAAACAATGAGGCACTGCTGTTCTTTGTGTTGATGTGAGACCTGATCATGCCTGTCTGTGTACTGTGAGGCCAGCTCTGGGGATATAGACATATGTTATATATTTGTGTATGGACCTACTGATAATACATGCTCAGCCTCTCTGCTGGTTAGACCTGGGGTGTGCAGCTGCAGCAGCATCTGCTCTACCAGACTACAGATTCAGTGTCCTCTTATCTACTTATACTGAGTTAATAATCCAATTGTGCCTGTTTGGCATCAAAAAAGCATCTACATATCTCCCACAATTTGGGGAAAATCTAAAAAGTAAAACAAAACCATAAATTTATTACTTGAATATAAACCTGTGCATTACATTAAAAATTACTCCTTTGTGTTCTCTGAGAATACATTATCTTAAGCCTGTTGCTCAAGGAATTACCCCTAGGTACATTTTTATTCTTAATATACTATTATCCCATCATTTCAATGAGCAAGTTCAGGTAAAGCAGTAGTAAACTGCTTAGTCTCTAAGGGGTTCTGCTTTCTGCTGGTTTAGCTCTGCTGTTAGATCTGAGCACAGTGAGATGAGCATGAGGATTGTCATAAACCTTGTGGAAGGAGCCTGTGGAGGAAGAAAACTAGGCAGCTTCCAGCAAAAAACTGACATTGTCCCAGCTTTGCTGCAATGCAAGGGTAAGCAGAATTCTTTTTATTTTTTTCCTTTGTAAAGAGAAAATAATTTTGAACGTTTCTTCTCGAGAGAGATTTTCTTCTAAGTTTAGTTCTTAATATGCTCTGCAACTGTAGAAATTTTCTTCTATGAGCACTCAGGTCAACATCATTGGTCGTATACCTTTACCAGCTATCCCATCTAATATTTTTGCAGCAACCACTGGGACTTCTTTTTGTGACCAAGGTGACTGTAGAATAGTTGTAAGAACACTAGAAGCCTTTGATAAGATCATACATGGTATACAAGTATAGATGAACACAATAAACTTGAAGAGAGGTTATAATTTTATGATGGGGGGGGCTCTCTACAAATGTAAATTTTAGAATTATTTTCTATTACATTGTCTAGTAATCTCTTCCATTATGCGTTCATTTTAAGTTAGAACAAAACGAAATAACTTTAAAAACAATGCGTAGATCCAAAATTTTCAGCAATCATTTCCGTTATATATATACAGAACTCATCCGTTTTCTAATCTAACCTTGTAATTCATTAGTAAAAAGTAAATTATTTCCATAAGAGTAAGTGAAATAGGGAAAGAGATGAGAGTATTAAATTGGAAAAATAAGGAAACTATTTTAAGTATTCAATGTATGCCTTTATTAAAAAAAACCCTATGTATGCCACTGATTTTTTATTGTCTTCCTTCTGTATATTTTTTATTTGGTTTTTATTTAGTCTGGGAATTGTTGCACTAATCAATCATTATGGCAGACATAAATTGAATAAGATCTGAGAAATACCATAACATGGATCTTAGGAGATAATTTTGTCATTCAGTCTGCTCCAAGGCAGTATTAGCACTACTCCTGACAGATATTTTTGTTTAACCTTTTCTTAAAGAATTTTATGATAGACCTCTCTAGGCAATCTATTTCCATGCTTTATAGTCCTCACCATTGGAAATACCTCCTAATCTGATCCTTTTTTCTCTTTTTCTGCATTTTTACCCTTTGTGGTTTTTTGTTTGTTTTTGTTTGGGTTTTGGTTGGTTGGTTGGTTGGTTGGTTTTTGCAACATCATTCATTAAATACTATCTGCCCTCAGTCCTTTCTCCTTCAAGCTAACAATTATACTTCCTACAGCTTTCTTTTCTCCAAAGTCTTACTCTTTTCACTTTTAATGAAATTCAGGAATTGAGAGACTTTAGACACCTGATCAACGCTTACCTCATTTATAATATCCATGAAATGCAATATTTGCACCTGATTACAAACATCTATAAGAGGGCTTAATAATGCCAGAAGAAAATGCAACAGCTTGCAAACCATGCTGTTTTTATTCATTTTGGTATGAATGCCATTTGTTTCAATAGTACTGTACATAAATACAGTATACAGACATCATACTTACCCTAACTTTAGCTTGTGATCCCCTATAACCTTCTTGGCTCTACAGCTGACATGGATTGGTGATATTAATTATTCCTGCTTACAGTGAGGAAACTTGCAGCTGTTCTTATCACATCACTTGCTATTTTAAGCTTTTTTCTTCAATCCTAATTTTTTTTTTTGCACTCTGATCATGTTTTGCCATGTTTTTCGGCCCCTCCTTGTCTAGTTTCATCTGTCATACTCTCATCACAGAGGTAATTTGTGAAAGTATCATCCTACCTTAATGATGCATTTAAGATACCAGACAAAAAATTCTACCAGTGATTGTAGCTGTAATATTTTTATTAGAAATTCAGTTAGTAGTGATGCATAGGTATGTCATGTTTGCTGGATTTATCTCAGCATAGCGAAGCACAAGGTGCAGAATCCTGCATTCTTATTCTTACGCAGAAATATAAACCATAAGGGCAAAGAGTGGGAAATTAGGATTTTGGTAAAAAGAAAAGTGCTACAAAAAAACCCAAATCAAACATATTTTGGACATCAACACAATGGTGCTTAGACTGACTTAAGGTTTTGATCTTGATCTAGCTGCACAGCATTTCTAACGATGACTGAATAAACACCAAAGCAGCTTTATCAATTCGGTCTTAGTCACATTTTGTAAGCTTTCAGATTTTCAGATTGCATGAGACCTCACCAAAGTCACAAGTGGATTTTTATGAAAAGCTTGGTCCTGTTTTTTTTTTCTTTTTTTTTTTTTTCTGGTTGGTTGGTTGGTTGGTTGGTTGGTTGGTTGGTTGGTTTTGGGTTTTTTGTGGTTTTTTTTTCCTTTTTCTTGCTTTGTTTTGCTACCGTAGGTACTCAGTCATATGTCAGGCATGCTTCTGATTGTTTATGTCTCTTCCTGCTGAGATCTCCTGTATCACCTGTCACATTTGTTGGTGATCTCTCTTGACCATGCCTAGCAGACCCTCAAGAAGGAGCTTTCCTTCAGGAGCAGCATTTACTTAGCCCTGAGAGCAGCAGTCAGGACAAGGCAACTAGCAGCAATCTCTCAGCAGTCAGCACAGCCCTGTATTCCTTTGACCCTCTGGGCACTGAAGAGGTTTTTAGGAAAGTGAGAAGAAGAAAATATTACCTTTTTAAACAGCATCTAGTACAATTTTAAAGACTAAAGGCATCCAAGGTACCAAGGGGGAGCTGGCAGATATGATCAAGAAAACATGGGATACTTGGTTTTTTTTCTTGAGTGTGATTAGATGCCAGGAAAAAAAGCTGGCACTAGAGACCTCTGTTAAAGTACTTGAATTCCATCAAGGTTATGTGAGTATGCCAGTTTTTAGTCTTCTTAGTCTGTTGAGTGAGGGGTTTACTGTCAGTCACTTACTGTCAGTCACTTCCCTGATTAGAAGTTCTTGTTGAAGAAAAATGCTAATAAATATTTATAATATCCAAAATATACACTATATTTTGAAAGACTAATAAAGACATTAACTAAAAAATAAACCAATTTACATCAATAGTAAATTTGAAATATGACTCTTTTCTTTCCCTTGTATATGTAATATAACTGCATATTGAAATGTTCTTTATATAAAAATCTGATATATTTTATGTCTTAGATTGCATTCCTCTTAAGTTGCATTTATCAGAGAAAACTGTCTGTGAAGCATGTTGTCTTCTATAAGTAATCTCATTTCTTGGGTCTTTCAGGAAGGTCAAACTGTTTTTATCTCTCTTATGTCCATCATTATCACTAGTTTTTCAAACTTAAATATTTCTAATTATTTGGGAGATGATATTAGACACCCCAATTCAACAGTCTTATTTCTTTGGAGATAAAAGATCATAGATCATATTTTCTGTTAGATATGTTGATTCATACCTTGGTATCTCAAAATTTTAATATTTTTCCTTATAATTATTAACTTTGCCTACACTGTTCAATGTGAAGTATATTTCACATAAAACTTGATGTTGTTCAAATACATGAGATAGGCTTTTAAAGACATAAGTATGTGTAGCTCATTACTAGCCTTTGACTGAGACCAGACATGAAGGTAATTAGCATTTCTGGGATGATAACAGCTTGAGAGTGATTTCCGCTGCTTTTAATGATCTTGGCTGGTTTTAATATTTTTTTCCTCTAGAACACAATAAATTTTTACTGAAATATTCTTGACTGAAATTTTTCACTTATGACATACCTAATGTTCCCTGCAAAATTTTCTGCAATGTTATTTAGAAACCTAAGAGAATTTTTGATATTTGCCATCTACTCCAGTGTGATAACAAATCTATATGCTTTATGTTGGTTGCAGGTCACCATCTTCTGAAACATTTTCATGAATACACAAATAACACTAATTGTACTTTCACGGTAAAAAAATAATTCTGGGTCTCAGGGCTTTTTTGGATGTCCAAGTAAGAACTTGAAAAAAAAAAAAAGATAAATTTTTCATACTGTTTTCATCTGTTCATCTTAGATGTTTCCAATCTATCAGCTGAATACATTTATACAACAATATTTACTTGCATTATAAGGATTTTTTTCTCCTTGATGAAGGGTTCTAAGGACATCTTTCTCCAAATATATTAGATACTGCCATATTTGGTTTTGAAATAGGTTAACTTGAAAGGTATTGCTAATGAAATTGGGAGTTGTTTATTTGAGATTCTATGTAATACTGGGTTTTATTCTGCAGGATGGCTTGAAGCCACAGGTGAATTAGTATTTCTGCCAAGGGGACTTTTTCTCAGAGGAGATTGTATGTATACCTGACTGTGAAAACCAGTATATTAAATATGGTCTTCAGTAAATCTTGCTTCAAAGTGTCAGTAGGTATTTAGTGGGCAGACTTTTATGAAACCCTTTTCATATTTTTCCAATCTCACTCTTCTACAAATCCCTTTTAAAACCTATTGAAAAATAAAATCCTGGTGTAAAAGTAAACAGCTCCATTAAGGTCATGAGACTAGGAGTGAGTTAAATCCAGGCATTTTTTAGAAGCCAGGTGCAAAATTAACTACTAGCAAATACTATCACACACATGTGCACTGTTCTTCATTCTGATTAAATGCAATGTTAATGTTAATTACGATGTAAAAGCTCTGTGACAGTTTCCTAAAATGTCCATTTAGCTGAAGTGTTTCTTCATCTGTTTGTTTGTTCTTAATAGAAATCAAAACCATTATGGAGATCTGCTTCTTTGAAGCTAACATGTTCTTCCTACCATGAAGATATAAAATGCTAATTAGGTCCTAAGCAGTTCTGAATTATTTTATTAGACTTCTATATCCTACTTCTGATATCATACTTCTGGTTACACCTTGGATATTCTTGATGTTCCCCCCTTTTTTTTTTTTTTAACTATAAAATGGCAACACTGACATCCAGTGTCTAGTTAAATTAATTGCAATTGAGTAGTCCCTGAGGATTTTGCAGGTGCAAATCCCCTATTCCTTACACGTTTTCCTACATGTTTTCTAGGTATGTTCAAAGAGGACAGTGCATCCCACAAAGTAATAGACACAGCCTTCTAGGAGATCATTGGTGCAACTGAAAGACAAGGGAATGAATAAAAATATTGATAACTATATCACAATGATGAAATAAGTTACTTCATATGACACTAGAAGGTTGTATCACTGGAAACCTAAAGGACTTCTAGTTCAAGTTTTACAGGTAGAAGAAAGTTGTTTTTTTTCCCACATTTTCTTTAATTGACAAAATCTTTTCAGCTTAGTAAATTTGAGCATTTAGTTCCACTTTCTGAAACATTCATTTTTTTCCCCTCAAATAGTGTTTATACATTTTAAAACATTTGCAGGATGTAAGTAATGCTAAAGATGGCCTATAAGAATGTAAGAAAAATGACAAAACAAAATTATTTTGGCCATCCTGGGAATTGTGTGCAAATCTAGTTTGAATCAAAAAAAATTATTTCAGTTGGAAGCAAAAATACTGGGACTCATGAAAACAAAGAATGACCTTGCCATATGCCTATGAATTAAAGGAGTTCAGCTTATTTTCCATTTCTTAGAAGAGTGTTTTACTTAATAATTTATTAAAAAGTTTGTTTTACATATCACTGGTATTCTTTTTTATATCTGTCTAAAATTTTACAAAAAAGTTTCCTTTGTATTGAAGAAATAATGAGTCATGGAACTGATTCTCTAGCTTGATGGGTATACAATATTTCCAATATATGAAACAGCTATTGTTTGGACTTCAGCTCATCAGGCTTTCAAAGTTGAAGAGTATCAAAATAAGACAAGGAAAAAAAATAGAACAAAATATAATCTAGTCCTTTTTTTAAGAACTAAATAGATAGATTGAACTCAAATATCTCATTCTGGTTCCTTGGTGGAAAAGAGGGAATACACACCATGGCAATGAATGTGAACATTTTATTTTTTTAATGCATGAAAATGAAATGTTTCCTTTTGGATTAAATAGAAAATTTCAATTCAGATCCTAAAGGAACAAATTTTACCTTGATTTTTTTCAGAAAATTTCCTGTGATCCTTGTTCATTGGAGTGTTCATGATTGAGTGCATTGAAATGGCTGTAAAGGAATGATTAAAGAGATTTTTTTACTAATTGAAACTATATAGTGCCAGATTTTTTTCCAAGGATGTTTATGTTATTTCAGATGCTAAGCCATTTGCTTTTGGTAGTTGTTTTGGTTTTTTTTTTTTTTTTTGGTTGGTTTTTTTTTTATATTCTAGTACATACAATGTTTGATTTATTCATCCAATTCTGGAAAGGTTTGAAGACTTCTCTAAGTTGGAACAAGGTAATTAATAGGATTCAGGAATCACTTCTTGACATACAAAATGAGGTCCTGAATACTTTTAAAGTTTCAGAGGGAAACTTGGTAAGAAAAGCACATTATCAATAAGATAAAAGTAATACTATTTAAAGATAATGTGTTTATGCATAATAGAAGGGCTAGAATTGTTAGGAACATTGTCATGGTTTAACCCCCCTGCCAGCAACCATAGGCAGCAACAAAGGACCCCACAACTGCTCACTCACTTCCTCCCAAGCAGGATCAGGGAAAGAATTGGAAGAGTAAAAGTGAGAAAACTCGTGGGTTGATATAAAGTCAATTTAATAGGTAAGGAAAAAGCCATGTAGACAAGAAGAGCAAAACAACAAATTCAATCACTGCTTCCCACGCCAGGCAGGTGATCAGCCTTCTCCAGGAGACCAGGGCCCTGTCACACATATTGGTGACTTGAGAAACAAAACACCACCACTCAAAATATTCCCTGCTTTCTCCTTTTTCCCCCAGTTTTATGTGCTGAGTATGATATCATCTGGCATGGGATATCCTCAGGTCAGTTTGGGTCAGCTGTCCTGGCTGTGTCTCTTCCCAGCTTCTCTTCCCACCCCTTGGCCAGTGTGTCAGAAAAAGAAACAGAAAATTCTTGGATGCTGTGCAAGCCCTGATCAGCAATACCAAAACATCTCTGTATTATAAATACTGTTTTTTAACACATCCAAAGCACAGCCCATATGATCTGACGAAAATGAACCCTATACTAGCCAGAACTAGCACAAGCTTTTTGCTCGCATATTGACTTACAGTTTCTAAAATCTGTCTACTTATGTTTGCTTATGTTATATCCTAAGTTTAAGAAATGCTTCCAATAAGTTATTAAAGAATGTTATAAATTAAGCTTACTAGAACGTCCAATTAATGAATCAAATTAATTTATTCCAATATAGAATGACAAAATGCCAAGAAGCCATAACAAAAGGCAAAGCCGAGCCTGGGATTGGCGCTGGGTGAACTGCAGGTACANCTGTCCAGTCTCTATTGCCCTGTACTTCCCCCAGTTCACAAAGTCTGCTCGGAGCAGCCACTTCTTATAGTGTTCTTCTGCCTGGAGGCCATATTGCAACAGTCTATTTGGTGTCCAGTCCTTGTTGCATATTCATCCAAAATCTTTTCAGCTTTGCTGGACTGCTGAATAGTTTTCCGGACGTTTGAATGGAGTTCCGAGGAGTCCCATTCAGATGTTATCCTTGGCATCGGTGCTGATGGTTTTAGCAACTGTTCTCACCACCGGTCAGATACTGATCTGATTCGTGAGTCCACCCGTCTTTCTGTTGCAAATTCTGGTCTCCGGTCTTACTGGCAGCAGTGGTACAGTCTCAAAATGTACATTCCAAGATCCCCGACCCGATTTTTATTGTCAGAAAATATTAGGTTTATATGATCAAACATTACAACATTTAAAGGAAACATTAATTATTTCAGGACATACATCACAAAGAATAATTGTAGGCCATTCCAGTTAATATCTCACTTGTTGGCACAATCAAAATTTTCTAGAGGGAAAAAAAAGTGAAATTATGCCCACAATTTATATCCATGACTTGAGATCAAAGTTTCCTTTCACCAAAATTATTAAGAGGACAACTAGACATAGCCAGTATCAGTTAATGCATCTAAATGCAAAGATTAGATCCTCAAATGCTTTTCATCAACTGCTGAATAACTCGGGGCACCTCTCTGTTTGGAGACACAATAAAGCCTTACACTGGGTGCCGTGGTGGTCTCAGCAGGGGCAGGGATGTCCAGTGGTAGCTCATGCGGGGAAAACAGCTTCTGCGGTGTGCCACAGAGATATTCTCCCCAGCACGGCAGGCGGCAAGGGCGGGTCTGCTCCGAGACAAGCTCGGGCGGGCTCCCAGACCGTAGGTAGCACTGGATCAGAGGTGCGGCGGGGTGAGATACCTTACGTGACCTTCTCAGAGCCAGGACAAAACAGTGGAGAAAGAAACTGTTGCTGCCAGGGGGTGGTTTCATCCAGAGGTTTATTTCAGAGCAGCGTGGAACTCGAACACAGCAGGATACCCCCAGCAGAACCCCTGAAACGCGGCGGGACCCTCTTTTTATCCAGGGCAGGGGGGAAGGAAAGGGGCAAAGATCCCACAATCCCTGCGGTCCAGGGAGTGGCCCTGGGATTAACGGCAGGTGAGGTGCCAAACCCCTGCCGGGGAAGGGTGGGCCATCCCTATCCCAGCATATCTCTTCAACAAGTCCTTGGAATTTCTTCCAGGGGTGACAGAGAAACCCTTTATATTTAAATCGTGGCTTTACATGGACAGAAGTCTGAGATCAGGGAAAGGGAGGGGGAGGGGGTATTGCCTAATCTGGGGAATAGGAAGGGTACCTGAAAACCTTCAGGATAAAGTGAATACACAATGCAACAGCTGGGTTTCTCAAAAATAGTTGCTTAAGAAGTCAAAAACTTGCTAAAAATGTCATCAAGTTACCAGAAATAGTCTTTGTGAAAAGGCACAGTCAGAGAAGTCACCTGTGATCACAGTGGTTTATCTGATATTCTGTTTAGAATGAACAAGGGTTGTTATTCTTTGTCTACCATACTGCTTGGGTATCAAAGGGGCTGCCAAAGTGAGGAGGAAATTGCTCAGTAAGCTAAACTGTGCTTTAAAAGTACAGACATTATTTCCCAATAACTCTCTGTGTGGATACTGTGTGAAGTCCTCAGCATGAAGTACTTGAGTCTGAAAATGCAGAGAATTGCTTCACACCTAGGACACACTGAGTGCCTTTATAAAAAGTTAATTTCTCACACTACAATGCAAATGGATAACCCCTAATGCTCTGGGCATTCATTTCTTCAAATAAGCTAGTTAATATACCACACCTTATTTCTGACATCTAGGGGAAGCAAGGAAACAGTTTCAGAACTGCTCAGTATTTTTTCATTCAATTTTAGAAAATCAATTTTGACGTTCTATAGTCTAAGTTTCAGAGACAGTTAGGTACTTCAAGACAAGATTTGCAAAATATGTTGGTGCCTTTGGTTGCAGGTGAGAAACGTAGCAGACTAGATGTCAAAGTAAGACATCATTATCTCTAACTATTAATTCAAAGCATAAATGAACACGGAATACTCAATTAGCTCTGGAATTCCAGTTCAAAAGACATGTAGTAGAAACTGAAAACAGAGACCTCACAAGTGATCAAAGGAATAGTTTAGTTTTTGTTATAACTAGGATCAATTATCTGGAAAAGAAACAAGTACAGGGTAGAAAGGGATATGATAGCAGTTTTTAATACCTTCATATTAAGGTCAACAGACAGTAGCTGTCTCTATTAAGTAAAAGAACATGATTTATCAAATAAAATCACCAGACTGCATATTCAAAACAAAGAGAAAAAGAAACTTCACACAATGCATAGTAAAAATATGACACCTGGTAGTTTTATCTAGATTTTGTAGATTCTTTTGGACACTGATAAATGATACTGAAAATGTTTTGTTTAAAGTCATGTAACAGTTTGTCTTGGAAGGGACCTCTGAAGCCGATCTGGTTGAAGCCGATCTGCCATAAGACAGGGACATCTTTCACTAGATAAGGTTTCCCCAAGGCCCATCCAACCTGACTTCTGTCAGGGTTGAACCCAAGTCAGCAACTAAGTGCCATGCACTCCTCTGTTGTGTTGGAATGAGGAGGAGAATCAGGAAGAAAATTTTAAACTCATGGGTTCTGAGATAGAAATACTATGAATGATGGAAATAAAAATTTTACTACTGCTAGTATTACTGCTACTGATGGGGGAAGGGGAAGGGAGGGGAGAAAGAGAGAGAGAGAGAGAGCGAGAAGCAGAGGGAGAGAGAATGAGAAAGAAAACCCAAGAGAAACAAGTGAACAAGTGACATACAGTACAGTTGTTCCTCTCCCAGCTTCTTGTACAGCACTTTACCGCAGTGATCAGATCCTTCCAGCCAACTCCTCCCAGTTTATGATGAGTACAATGTTCAGTTGCATGGAATATCAGCTGTCCTGGCCATGCTTCCTCCCAGCTTCTTGTACATCTGTTTTCTGGCACAGCATGGGACACTGACTTATTTAGAATAAACGCTATTAATAAAAACTAAAACATGTCTTTGGTATCAATGGTAGACTCACACTAAATCCAAATGACAGCACTTTACCAGCTACTGAGAAGAGAATTAACTCTGAATTATATTATGTATCTATGATCTAACTTCAATATTCTAAAATTCAAGTGTGTTTTCTATACTGTTTATTTGATAATTGATCAACAGAGACAGACACCAATTTCTACAAACTATTTCTTCTTATCTATTTAAGGCTTCATTTTTAGGATGAAATGGATTGCCCTAATGGAGATTTTTTTTCCATGTCTAAATCTGAAAAGTATGAGTAGCTTTTCTGGACCTTTTTGAAAAGTAGACAAGTTGTTTATCATATTTGGCACAATGATACAACTGAGAAAGACAAAAAGGAAAAAAAATTAGAAAGAAGAATCAGAAAAAAAAGCAGTTTAGAAAAAACCACTTACCTTCAAGGCCATCTGCTTTTTTTTAGCTTAACAGAAAAAACTGTTCTAGTAGGGTACATGGGTAAATACATACTATTGTTGGAGGTTGAGTGACCAGCACTGCCATTGGTAGCAGTACAAATTTTTATCCACAATTTTAGCATTTTATCTTTACTAGCACTGGTCACAGAAACCCTACTTTGTGAAATTTTATCCATATATACTTCCTCATTTCTGACTGGCATTTTAGGCAGTGCTGCCCTCCATTGCCCCTGTGTGGAGCTAGAGAAAGACATTACAGTTCTGTAATTCCACAATCTTCATCCTTGGCAGGCTATGAAGGAGAAGGCTATGCTCTGGCCTTCTGCATTTTACCCTCTATAATATTGAACATATTTTCCAAGATATGAAGTAAGGATTCTAATTATTTTAACTTCTTTAGAGAGAAAAAAGGATTTTGAAAGAAATCAAGTTCTCTGCTAGGTGAGTCAGCATTCCAACAAACTACAGTCACTAGATAGGCAGCTAATAAGTTAAGTCTTTATCCCTATGATGAAGAAATACAATTTCAGTGAGATGGAACTATATTTAAAAGTGAATTTTTAAAAAATCACTTCAAATGTCCTTAAAACCATACGATGCTGCTGTAAAAAAATCCTGTCCTGAGCATGCCATGCCTTACAGAATCTCACCAGAAGTAATCCAGACCAGGAAAAAAAACCACAAAAAAACCCAAAAAAACCAGCTGTTGCCTGGATTTAAAGTACTACATAGGAAAAGAAATCACAGGTGAAGGATCTTGGCTTAAAATGCAATAATAAAGGCAAGAAGGAAGGAAGAGACTCTTCAAAATGGTATTACTTCTAGACTCCTAAAATAGGAGCTAGACTTCTAGCTGAAAAGACTTCCTGCAAGATATAATGTTCTTCCAATGCTGAGACTCACTTACATAAAAAACAAAAGGCAGAGCAGACATTGCTTTTAATAATTTCATGTTACTAAGTTCATAGTGAGATACAAATATTTTTCTGTTATTTTCAGATTGTGAAATGATGAATAGTCACTGCAAATATAAAGATACTAACTGATAGTAGGGAAGATTTTCATGATGATCTACTCAGAGTTTTGGCCAGAGTAATACCTAAGGAAATGGACTAAAACAAGAAACCCATCTGTTTCATCTAGTATAAAAAATGGTTCAATTCAACCTGGCAGAAAATTCATCCTTTCACTGCCCCACGTCATCTTGCCCTTACCTCCCCTCTTTTCCTCTTCCCTTCCCCCATCATCCCTTAACACCTCTTCTTTTCACCACCTTTCTACCTGGCATACACTTTGAAATTAATCATTATTAACTGAAGGCACCTATTAAAAGGAGATACTATTTGCAGAGTATAATGACTCTTATTATTAAATGTAAAAGCTATTATTTTTTAGTCAGCAAACAAAGAGAAATTTTAATGTCTTTAAAAGATATTATTTAAAAAATTAGAAACAAGGAAATTTAAATGTACAGAAATATTTATTTTTTATAGTTATTTCTATATATGCAATAGAAAATAATGAAAACGTTGCAATTCATATTCAATAAAGACTTCAAAATATTTCTTATGTCAGTTATATAGTACTTTGCCTTACAATTAGTGTAAATAGATAATGAAAAAATTAAATACTACATAAAATTAATTGGCTTAAAACTATATAATGGGACATTACTGAAGAAATCAAAATCCAAATTACCTGTTCTGACAATTACTCTGTGAAAGATACTGTAAAAATAAACATTTCCTAGCATTTTTGTGAAGAAAACATTTCTGCAAAAATTTTCATCCAGGGTTGTGCCTTTCTGTATCAGGTAAAGGAACTCATAATAACAATTTTTTCTACTGTGATATTGCTACTCCTATTTATTCTTCAATTTAATTTTTAGTCACAGTCAAAATTTAGTAGAATTTAGAAGGTTTTTTGAGGGACTAAAGAAAAATATTTTGCATGAAGCTAGCATTTTTACTAATCTTCTGGAAACATTTGCATAATTTAAATTATGGCTTGGATTAGGTGCGTTGCAGAATTCCATCTAAAAACATTTGTGTGTCTTGAATCTAACAAAAGTAGATAAAATTCAGTCAAGGTGTAACATACGCTACCAGCTCGATAGTCGCAAGAACTTATTAATCAGCAAAATCAGAACACAGTCACAGGCAGCAGCTGAAGGAACAATAAGGTTTACTTTCAATATAAATGCTATTAAAGTTTACTGTTGTAAACTTTAACTGCAAATCTTGTTTTCTGCATAGCAACCTTCAAAATTTCTGAACCTATCTAGGGTCAGGTTTTTTTCATACTACTGTCCTTTCATTACTTTTGATGTCTTTTTGAAATTGGTACAAGTCTCCTTTTTTCAAATTGTCTTTATGCAAATTATAAATTTTCAGTTACAGATATTACATTTTGCAGACAACAAGATTAAACTCATTTATAGAATTTTATAAAAAAATCTCATTTTTCCATCATGTTCTTCAATTTTTTTTTTTTTACTTCTGTTTTCGGTTGAGAACAGCAGTACTCAAGCAATTAATTTTCATTGACCTATCTTGTGTTATACAAATTTCCTCAATATTCTCTTTATTCTCTGGGAAATTATGACAGTAGAAAAAAAAACCTAGAAAAAGATAGCTAGAATGTATTTTTTTGTATTTCAAAATATATGGTGTCACCTATTTTAAAACAGGCTTAATGAGCTGATACAATTAGCATTCTTTCTTGTATGCTCAGGATAATGTAATTACATAATTACTTAACAAAAGTTAATTGGTGGACCTGTAACATTACCGAAAGTAGTCAAGTCCTTTAGGTAAATGTATTGGAGACTGCAGACCAAAAACATAAGTACTAATGTCAACACTCATCTAAATGAGCTGTGTATTTCTTAAGATTATTTGTTACATAAAAAAAAGAAAAAAAGACAGATTCTGTGGGACTCTGAGTAACAAGGTTATTTGGGCTGGCAGGCATCAACCATGCAGTAAAAATTAAAGGGCCTTGAGATGGACTTTATAGTCTTTGTTTCAGAAATGTTTTTCTTGAACTGATTCTCTGATAATATTTATCTTCTTAAAACCTTGTGATGCTGAAAACAATCCGTCTTGCATCTAAACTCTCTAAACAAGCAGTCTTGCATCTAAACTCTCCTATATAGGCATAGTTTAGATGGATGATCACCATTCATCTATTTTATATGGATTTTGGTAGAGAATTGTACTGTCTCTGGCTAGAATGGGGGTAACATTTTTGTACACCACTGCATTCGTGCTGTCTTTTGAAAAGACACTGCTGACAACCCAGCAATGTTTTGAGTATTTCTGAGCAGTGCTTGCACAGCATCAAGGCCTTCTCTGTTTCTTGCTCTCTGCCCTGCTCAGTGAGTAGGATGGGAGTGCTCCAAATTGACCAGAAATACATTCCACACCATGGGATGCCATACCCAACAACAAAAGCTTAAGAAGGGATGTTTGTGGTTATGATGTTTACCTTCCCAAGAAAATGTTACATATACTGGGGTCCTGCTAAAGTGGGCTATACATCACCTAGCAATGGGAAGTAGTGAATAAATTCCTCTTCTTTGTTTGCACACTTAGATTTGCTTCACTTTTAATCCATGGCAGAGGGTAATAAGACACTGGATGGTGGCTACTGTTTGGTGCCCATCAGTGACAAAGATAAACGTGCATTTTCAGTGAGTGTACTATGTCTTTTGGGGGAATCTGATGCCATTATTGAAGCTTGACCACTGTGCAGCTTTGTTTGAACAGCTACCACATGGACACTGAAGCCTGGTATTTTCTTATTTTGATAAATAGCAAAGCTAATTCACAGAAGAATGACAAGAGACCTACAGTAAGTGTCACCCAGTCTGCCTCACTTCAAATAAAACCCTCTGAACACAGAAAAGAAAAAAAAAACAAACAAGAAAAAAACCCCGAAAAACCAAAAACCAACCAAACCCAAAACAAAAGAAACAAACAAAACAAGAAAATTAACAGTTTGATGTACAGCAAGCAATTTTATCCAGAGTACCTAGACATCAGGAGTCAGTTCTCATCTCCAATACAGACACATGCAATGTACCATTCAGAAATTCTGAATGTGAGTTTAGATGGCAAGAGGAGACTGACTCTAGTGGAGGGAAATTTTCTGTCAAAACTCATCTTCAAGAATAAACCATCTGAGCCATACATAAAGCCTAAATTTTGTTTTATATCTTGACTGGTATCATTTTAGGAATGGTAGAGATTATATAATGCTGAAAATTGCTGCTGATTTTTTTTTTCTCTGAAATCTAAGTCTTTGCAAAGCCAGGAGTGAAGGAAAATATCACTAGCATTTTGTTTCATTTGAGAAATGCAGCTCAATGGCCAGTCTTTGAGACTCCAGCCTACAGGTGTCAGCCAAGACACCTTTAAACAGAAGGCAAGAAAAGAACCAGTTCTCCAAGGCATAGTTTCCTTTGTACTACAAGTTGGTTAAGGTTGAAATGTGAGCTCCCTGTCTTTGGCTTCATTTGAAGTTTGAGCCCTAGTCAGTCCCTTCTGCCTTCTCAGTTCCTACTCACTTGCTGCTAGGTTCCACCTCTGCCCAGAGAAAATTTCTTTCATGCTGCTGCCCAGGTTATATTTTTTACAGATTATAAAAGTACATAACTTTCAAACTTTTATGACAATCTGATTATATATTTATATAATTCACTGAATTCTTAAGTTCTGTCTTGAATACATATCAAAAATATTTATTTCATTGATATGTTTTCCACATAGAGTTTGGGGTGCTACAGACTGATTACTTATTTTATTTCTGTAATATGTTTCTGTAACAATAAACAAAATGTTCTCAACTGCTTTAACCTTGTGATTATACCTTATGTTCTATTGACCAGCACTCCTTTATAGGAGTAAATACATGGCAAAATCTCATATTCCTCATTCTTACATGGCCTTTTGGGGAATAAAATGGAATTACTAAGGATTAAGTGCATGGTATTTTACTTGGATTGCAGTGGTCAATTGTATAACCATGGGATGGGGAACAATAGATTAGGGAGTTTAAGCAAACAGATCACAAGATGAACATGAGCTACCAATGTCATGCCCTGTCCAAAAGGCAAATATCATTCTAACATATTTAAATACCAGTTTACCTCAGATTTGAATAATCCATCAAATCTTTTCAACGTTATTGAGGTTTCAGGCATCATATGGTGGTCAGTTTGGGTTATTGTGGTTAAGACAGATGTGTACAAATGGGATACTGGAGATAGAGTGAATGATCAGGCATAAAAAGTAAAAAACTTATACAAAAAACCCTCAAAAACTGGAGATCTTTTTTTCAATAAATTGAACTTAAAACATTTTTTCCAGAGATGGCATAATAATAGTTTTCACACAATGACTAGGGCCAAAGATTTAGATCACAGTATGGAAGATTCAGGTATAATTATTATTAACCTCTACAAAGGTGAGTTTCCAGAAGCACTAAATTACCTGGAAAGGCTGAAATCTGAACATCATTCAGGTCAGGTTAGATTGTAGTCTCTTTAGTGACTGAGCCTGCCTTGGTATGAAATAAATAGACTGGATAACTTTGAAGTTTTCTACCATGATTTTATTAATAAAAATACATTTTGAAGATTTAACTGGAACTGTGAATTGATAGGATATATTTTATCCCATGCTATGTACAGAGCATAAACTTTTACTGTGAAAAAGGGTAAAACAGCTCTCATGTTTGAAAGGTTAGACATCTGGGACATTAGAATTTTGTGGTTAGTTCGACTCAAATGAGTGTCAATGTGTTTCTACTATCATACAGATGACTTCTTTTAATGGTGCTTCCATTGTTAAATATCTCTCATTATCAGGCAATGGGTAGCCATTGTAATTTACAAAAATATGTGTTATCAATACAGTCTGCTACATACTTTGCAAGGTCCTGCATCAATCAGGATATGTAAATGTAATCAACATAAAGAATGCCACAGAGAATTACTTTTTAACCTTTCCTAACATTATCAGTACATTTAGAAGATGTTACATAGAATGTTGGGTGATAAAACAGATGATAGGCTGTGTATTGTCTTAAGGCAGTTACAACTTTTTAAAAGTCAACAGGTTTTCATCTGTTCCCCAACAGACCTTTGGTTACATAGAGGGATAATTTCCTGTCCATTTCCTGTCTTGATCACTTTCTGTTGTTTCTGATGCTGCTGAGAAAAATTAAAAAATCATGTGGAAGGAAGATGTATTTCTCCTGGAAACCGAGTAGTTTGGTGAATCATTTCAAAATGGTATTTTCTGGCCTGAAAATTAATCTTAATAAACTGAATTCTAAAAGCTAAATCCAAGAGCCATAAAAATGAAATCGAAGGATTTATACAGTTCAAAATATGCAAGCTACTGTCACACATACACACACTTACACACACACATACAAAAAGTTTTGCTCCATAAAACTTGTGTATATGCATATATGTATGTATACACATAAAGTTCAGCTATTGTATTTCAGGATATATAACTTCCTGAAACTTTAATTAATAGGAAGCTATTAAGCTTTTTGATACTTACCCATCAATATCTTTTTTTTGCTGGAGCTGCTCCACTGAAATAATTTCTTTCATGTGCTTTAATACAAGCATATATTTTCACGCAGCTGTTAAAAGTTGAATCATTATTGCTATTATTATGAAGGCTATGTCCCTCTGCATAAAAATCTTTCTTTTCCAGATTCTTTACTTAAATGAATCAAAATGAAAATCATTTAAATCATATATATATATAACATTTATTTGCATTATGCTATCAATTATTTCTTTGGAACCTGTTTATGCCAATGATATCAAAGATAAACATATAATAACAATTGGAGCATTTTACTGTTGTATTACATGACTTCATTGCTAGAAAATAATTTTGTTGATACCATATTAGCACAATGCTACAATGATGATGCATTATTTACTGAAAATAGGTTGTAATGATTCTTAAATTATAAGAAACCACAGTTTGTAAAGTACGTGGCTTAAAAAGAGCCATTCATAAAAAAAAAAGAAGAAAGTAAAAGAGATATGACGATGAATTCTATATGTTTCAAACATCCCTTCTCAGGTTGTGGTCTGAGAAAATACTGGAATTCTTTGTCACAAGTACAGATGATTCTGTTTAAATAAAATTACTTTAGGATTTTGAAGTGCTCCTGTCTCAACTGCAGTGAAATGGGAGTTATGAGGATTGAAGAAGTTCACTTCTGATACATAGTTTCTACGTAGTAAATACAGTGGGAGTGGTCATGGTGCGAGGGTTCCCCAAAGCATAAGGATCTCATGGGTCATCTCTGACTTACAGGGAGAGCTTTGAAATAACAGTTATTTAGTTATTTCATAAATAATTTTTTAGAACAAATAGCACAAAAAGGGGAGTGGAGGAAAGCTGGGGTTTGGTTTTATTTTTTTGTTTTGTTTTGTTTTTTCATTATTACCTCTAATCCAGACACTCTACAAACAAAAGAGGAGTACAGTTTTCAAATTCATTGTGTTTATTTGTCAAGGTGGTGTCACATGGGGAGCTGTGGGGGCTCCATGAGGGGAGGTTGGGGCTGCCCCAGCCAGATGCAGCCAGTTCTAGCAGGACACAGCCAGTTCTAACCGGACACAGCTGGAAACAGCCAGTTCCAGCTGGACACAGCTGGTTCCAGCCAGACACAGCCAGTTCCAGCTGGATCCAGCCACCCACTGCAGGGCGTGGCTGAGCCATGGCTGAGGCAGGGGCAGCACTGGGGAAGAAGAGATTAAGGAAGGGCAACATGCTGCATGGCAGAGGAGAGTGAGGGAGAAAGAAAGTGAGAAAAACATCTTTGCTGACACAGGTGAGAGATGAAGGAGGGGAGAAGGTGTTGCAGGTGTGGGAGAACAGGTTCCCCTGCAGCTTATGGAGGAGCCCATGCAAGGCTGCGGCTGTTAGTGAAAACTGTGTTTGTGCTCACCGTCTTATGAAATTAATGAAGAAAATCAAGTTTTATAGTTTTTGGTTAGAACTGTCGGTAGCTTTGTGTATTTTTAAGCACAACATTAGACAATGTTGTATGAGTGCAGCTTGTCATGATGCAGTTGCCAACTAGGCAGCATTTTCTTTGGCAGTAGAGAGAAGCCATCCTGGGAAGGTACTGCATTCCTCTGGAATAATATTAGGATTTGGTCATTAAAAGATGACTGCCTGAATTAAGAGACCTTATGCTAAAGTCAATAGTACAGATTGCATTTAACAGTAAATGTGAGAGAGAGAGGTAGAAATAGGAATAGCGTGGGAAGAAAGACAGAGAGAGATTATAGCCACCAACCTGTCTCCCCTGGCCCTTCTTCTGGTCCTCTCAGTGATGGGATCCCCAGAGTGATCTGGAGAAACCACTTTTATAGAGTCCAAGTCACAGAATCACAAAATCAACTATGTTGGAAAAGACTTTTGATATCGACAATTTCAAACTATGACTTAACACCACCTTGTCAACTAAACCAGGTCACTGAATGCCACATCCAGTCTTTCTTAAACACCTCCAGGGATGGTTACTCTGGAGGCATATATGCTGTTCCTACAACTTGGGATGCATGTGTATAAGCAGTTGCTTCCTTTCCACAGTTTGTCATGATGTGAATAGATTATTCCGATCTGCCTCACCAGGCCTTGCATCTCCCCGTTGTTGCATCCATGCTTTTCCCCAAGTCTGCACAGTAGAATCTCTTCCGGTGAGCTAATTCCAAATATTTCACCTTCTTATAGACCTGAAATTAATGCCTTCCTGTTTGCCATCTGTGCCTGTTGTGGTGGCTTATCTTGTGAGGACTTTCTCCTGTGAAAGTGATTTGAGACAAGTTGACTGTCTTCTTTAAGTCCTGACAGAAGGATTCTGTATAGATTAATTTGGAAGGAAAGCCTGTATAAAGCAGAAGGAAAGAGGATGTAAACATTCAGCCACTGGGAGCTGTGAAAGCAGGAGAATGGATGGAAGCTGAATGCGCTGTAGCAATGTCTAAGTTATAGGACAACAGCATTTTTTTGTCTCCCTAGGGAAATCCTACACTGTGTTTTTCTTAGCTGTAGGAAAACTTCATAACCAAGGAGTATCACTTCTGTTAACAGGGACTTTTCCTGAGTGATTCGGTACATCATCTGCAGTTCATCTTTTCCACATTTCTACACAGCATCGTATACGAACCAGGACAGATCCTAATAATTATTTATCCTTAGACAAAGAACTTCTGTAAGCTAAAACAACTGGAAACTGAGATGGAACTACACTTCAGAGGACACTTGATTTTAAATATGGGTACCAGGAAGGAGGCCTTATTTTGCCCTGATGTCCCTAGTGTCTGGATCTTTTTACTTTGCAATCTTATACCTATAGATATTGTGGAGGTAATCTACACAGCCAGGTTCCATGCCTATGTGCTTGTCTTCATTATGATGCTGTGAAGTGTGTAAATATTAAGAAAGAGTTTAGGCTGTTGTCTTGGGTTGCAATGCAAAATATAACCAAGAGTATATATTCTGTTTGCCATCTGTTGGAATCGGTTGGGGAGGTGTTTTTCTTTATCTCTTCTAACTCCAGGAGGGAGGTGGGAGGTGTCTTCTTTTACTGGGCCAGCTGTTAAAACCAGGAGGGGCAGTGTTCTTTATCTCTTCCAACACCCATCCTCCCTCCAGGGTTAACCTGCTGTTAATGGGCCATTTGAGGCTCACTGCATGACTGACGAAATTACATCATTTCATTGTGAAATGCTCCACTCAGTGGGAGGAGTCAAGCATTCCCATCTGGATAAAACCTGAGAATCAGAATTGCAGGACAACCTATTTCTACTAGATTCCTAGAGGAAGACTAGACCCATCTCATCACTACCGGACCCTGAGAAAGAGACTACACCCTTCTACAAGATCATCTCTGCTCCAACAGAACCACATTTGTCACTCCAGGAGGACTTAACTGGGCTGCTCCCAACATCCTGACCAACAGGGTGTCAGGTCGTAATTCTGACTGCCAGTGTTTTCTTTTTGTTTTGTTTGTGTTTTGTACTACTACATTTTTATTTCTAATATTCCTAGTTAAAAGCTGTTATTCCTATTTCCATATCTTTGCCTGAAAGCCCCTTAATTTCAAATTTATAATAATTTGGAGGGGTCGGTTTACATTCTCCATTCCAAGGGAGACTCTTGCTTTTCTTTCAAACCATGACAGCAGTTTTAGGGGAAAGCAAGTAGTAAGTCAGAATTTATATATGTCTGAAATTTCAGAACAGAGGTAATTGCTTCCAATGTGACTATTACCAATATAAACAATACTTACATTTATGTTTGGGTTTTGTATTTGGCTTGTTTTGATTTTACTTGACAGTGATTGTTGAAAGTTTTTTTTTCCCTTTTTGCGTGTGTGTGTCTTTGGCCTTTTAATAAAATATTATTTTGTCTAAACAAACCTTTGCCAACACATGCCTCTGTCAGCTCTCATTGTCCCTCATTGAATCAATTCTAATTTACATCTGCCCTATCATGTCCCTAATTTGTCTTTCATAAAGTCATGGCTCATAGAATCATTAATCATGCCAAAAATTCTAACTTTTAAAGTTTCTGTGGATAGCTTGGGTGATGATGGGGTGGATTTTAGTGTTGAGATTCATCACTCGTGTTGTAGTGTTTTTGAATTCTGGAGAGGCATGTTTGCTTTTCATCATGCAGACACTTATTCACTGACTTACTTGGAGAATGTCATGCATATTTACAGAAAGGAATTTCTCATCTAAAGCTTGAATACATTATTTATAATTACTGTTATTATTGATTATGTCAATGTTATATTGTTGCTGTGGCTGTGGTTGTTGTTGTAATTTCCCCCTGAAACTGGAATAATAATTTTGGAATCAGAATTGCTATTTTCTACACTTCCAATGGGTGACTGTGGACACATTGCTCAGAACTTATTGGTCAGTTTTTTTCTGACTTTAGATACAGTGTCTAAAAATCCATCTGGGCTAAGAAATGAAACCAGGCCACTCAGTACAGAGCAGATATTCATCTACCATTATGAAAATGGTTAGGAAAATATCTGGTTTGAATATGTAGAGAATATGGTTCTGTTTCCTAATATCCCTGTACTTGACTTTACATGTTTCCAGTACCTGTCTCAGGAAATAATTAATTTTTTTAAATGAAATTATGCATATCACATCTAAATACATGCAAGCACAAAGATATAAGTTCTTTCTTTCTAGCTGTGTGTTTCAACAGGAAAAGATCTTTGTGCTGTAGCTTCAATAAAAGAATACTATGGGGTAACCTACCTTCTCCCATTAGTATTTAGGAACATTTCATCAAGGTAAATACCTTTTATTTAAAAAATCCCTAATTTACATATTCGGATGAGACTGCTCTTCAAGTTTCTTACTCACCCATCTGAACATAGAGGGAAGAATTCTATACAATATCAAACACTGAATTCACATAGGCAGGTGAACAGACAAGAGAAGAGTGAAGTTTATAAATTTGATTATAGAACATGATATCTAGATTATATTTATAAAGTCAAATTGAACACAATTATAAACATACCAGTGAGAAATTCAGTTGAAACCAAAGGAAGATAGACAAAATTTTTAGACACATTCCTCAAGTTTCAATTCTCTTTTAAGGTCCATTTAATGGTAAGACTGTTATTTAAATTTTTAATCTAAGTTTATGTTTCAGGCACATGATCTGAAGTAAGCCCTATGTCCATTAAATATGCTTTTCTGAAAATATGTTGTACTGTTCATATTAAAAATGGGGAAAGAATAATAAAACTGGGAAAACTAGTAGCAGGCTTTCACAATTATTTCTATAACTATCTTGTCTGTAATGCAGACTAAAACCAGTATAGATCTCATGAGATATTATAATTGATATAATTTAATTTATGAAATAGGAGTTATGTCACAAACCCCAAATTTTGTTCTCTTTACCTTGTTCACTCATATTGCATGAATTTATTCTTTATCACATCTGAAATCCATTACCATGTTACTTATAGCAAGTATTCATAAATTATATGTTCTATTTTCTCTCTCTAAAAGATGCTAAATGTATATGAGAACTCATCCCAGTTTTTAGGTTGAATTTCAGCAGTTTTCATATTTTGAAAATTAGGTTTCCAAGGTACATAAAATATTTGCTACAGAGACACAGTTTTCATAAACCATCTCAATAAATGATAGCATTTTCATTTTGTATTTCTCATAGTACAGCAGGAAATAGAATGCAGACCAGTCCTTAAGGATAATTTTAAGACAGTATGGAGATGTATGATTATTAATTCAGTGATTTTTGTTTATGGGAAGTGACCATTCTGAACTACAGCAGTACATTGAAAGCTTTAAGATCTGCTAGATTTTCTCAGAAAAGAAAGGATTTAATCTTTCTTAACAGATAAAGATTTGCTGATCATAGATTACCTTAATCTATCTCATCTAAGTAAAGTTAGATAAGGTGATGTATTGGGTGCAAAGTTTACCAGGGAGAGTTTCAACATGGCATTTAAAAAATAGCCATAACTAAACAATTCATTTTACATAGATTGCCAGTACTATTTCAGAGACTGTATTACTCATTCTGATGACGTAAACAATTACTTTTTAACATATTCAATTTTTTTTTTTTTTTAAGAAAATGAATTTAATCTTTCTGGGCCAAAAAGAGCATAATCTAAAACAGGAGTTTCTCATCAATGGCATAATGGGTAAGAAAGAATAGTGGATGTGTCAGTAAAATTAACAGCTGCTATTTCACTCAGAGAACTATAAACAATTATCAGCACAGAAACCAGTCAAAAAGACAGGGACAGATTGATGCATGAATAAAAACTTTTGATTTAGCTGAAAATGTTTAGAATTTTTCTCAAAAAGAGTGGAGAGTGTGATAAATGCTAAAGGATTTGTAGAAATTTAAACTCTTCAAGGAGATACTTTTAAGGGACTGGTTAAAACTCCCAGAAAAGAGATTTCCAAGAACAGTCTGAATGGATATCCTTAAACACAATCGAAAATAAAATGAAGATTTACTAGAGCTAAACAGAAACAACTTCTATCTTACTTCAGTTTTAATTAGAAGAGATTATCTAGAATATAATGGATTTATTCTGTCATACTACTAGAGACTGAAAAGGAAAGATAGGGCCATACTCTCAGCTTTCACCACTGCAACATGGTAGTATCTCTTCAGAAGTTATTTAAATGTAATTGGTTTTATACCAAGATAACTAAATGGGTTATCTAATGGTAAAGAATGACATCTGTGGGCTAGTGCATCAGACCTATGTTCATCAGTTTGGTGAACATCCAGTGGTGGAATACCATCAAAAGCAGCTTTTCTGAAAAGTAATTTCTTCATTGGAACTACTTGTTCCACTGAGTTTAGTTGTTGCATCCATAATTTAATTGATTATAGTATTGATTATTTATTAAATATTTGCTATGGCTTTCCAATGTTTACTTTGGGAACACTTTATACATACTGGACAGAATCATACATGCTGTGTTCATACTCTTTATACGTATTAGTGCATGACCAGAGCCAATTTATAATTTATGCAGCATTAAAGTAATTATCAAGCATATGCTTTGTCAGTTTGGACAAAAGACTGAAAGAGACTTGGTTATCTGGATATAAATAACAACCTAATTTCACAAACACAGGACATGTGTTAGAAAAATCCTCTGGTCCCTCTCCCTCCTGCAGCTGCTGTGGCCCCGGCTCGGTGCGTGTGGGTCCTGCCGGGTGCTCGCACTTCAGGGGAGACACAGACAGTCCCGTGCATGTGTGTGAGCTTGCAGGAAAGAGAAGGGGGAGATTCTAACATAAGTAGGGGTTCTCTAGGGGTAAGGATGAGGGAAACTCACTTCCAGCAGAACAGCAGTTCATTGTGAGCTGCTACATGCCGAAAGGGCTGAACAAAGGACAACAAGCATTTTTAAAATCTTCCCCTGGGCGGGGTTAACTTGGAACTGACCAATGAGACACAGAGAACCCGGGGAGTGACATAGTGCCAGCAGCCAGTAACTTTTGGGCTTCCATGCATATTAATATCCTCATTAAAACTTCTGCTCTCCCCAGGGGGTGGGGTGCATGGTGCCAGCAGCCCGGGCACCCACAGTCATGAACCTAATCCAGTTCAATTCCAGGTTCAAATTTATATCTACATAAAAACAAATCATGAAGCTGGCAATTTCTTCAAACAGGAAATATTCAGAGACATAAATAAAAGTAAATTACAAAAATAGCTTGAGAAGAGATCTTTTAATGACTTACAACACCCCAAAAAGGTCTCCAGTGTACAATTTTTCAGATAATTGAGGGGCAGAACTGGTAAGTAAAATGAGAAGATAAAAAATTCTAATCAGTAGAAATCTGAAAGCAACATCATATATTGATATATTGAGAATAACTTCGGAAATGCACAGGCTAGCAAAATGTAGTATTGTTATAATTAACATCTAGGATAATAAAAGCAATTTTTAATACCTTGTAGGCTTCTATTGATCAGGGAACTCAATATGATGATACTAAGCAGAAAATACAAATAAAACTTCTTAACAATTGTAAATGTTGACCAGACTATAAATTAATGTATTTTAACACCTGAAGTGTTTACTTTCAAGGATGTTGGTATGATAATATTTAACAAAGTTAATTAGCTTCCTCAGAGAAGAAGCAATATCCAACAAGTTTCTAGAACTAGTTAATAAAATGTCAGCTTTAGTGGGATTTATCTTCATAAAAATTCTGCACCGTTCGTATATTAATATTGCCCAAACGATCAGTCAAGACTGAGACAGCTCAAGTATAATTAGGTAGAAGTGCTGGATAAATCTGTTAGTACTAAATCATATTGAGCAAAAAGACATTACAGGTATCACACACACCACCAGCAGATATTTTCTGAATTTAACCCCCAAAACAAGTTCAGCTATAAATATTTAAATACAAATGTAATGTAATGTCAAACATGCATTTTTTATCATAAGACAAGGCTTTTCATATGAAAGTAGCAGTCAGAAATTTGGGACAAGTAAAGTTATGCAGTGCATTTTTCAATAAATCAAGATATAACATTTGAAAGCATCTGAGAATCTTGTATATGAATGACCATGAAATTATTATATTCAAATCTGTGTGTATTTTATTTTCTGACGCAGATAGGGACAATATAACACTGTTGTACAGAGACAGATGTAGCAAGTTAGATGTTGGTGATGTCTTGTTATTTAATGCTCTGTTTAAACAAACTCAAGAATTTGATTATAGAGTTAGAAAAATGGTTTTGGTTGGAAGAAAACTTAAATAACACCTAGTTCCTACCCTTCTGCCATGGGCAGGGACTGTTTCACTGTATCAGGAATTTCTTCCTAATCCCTAATATAAACCTGTTCTCTTTCAGTTTAAAGTTATTCCCCCTTGTCCTGTCACTACATGCTCTTCTAACTGTTGTCTCTCTGTCTTTCTTGCAGGTTTCCTTCAGGTACCAGAAGGTACCTTCAGGTACCATTTCTCACAAATAGGTCACCTCTAAAAAGCCTTCTTCTTTCCAGGCTGAAAAACCCCAAATCTTTCAGCCTTTTCTGAGTGTTCCATCCCTCTAACAATTTTGATTGCCAACTCTAGACTTACTCCAACAGATCAGTATTCTTCCTGTGCTGGGGCTCCCAGAACTGGACTCAGTGCTCAAGGTGGGGGTCTACCAGAGTGGAGTGGAGGAGCAGAAAAACCTCCCTCATTCTGTTGCCCATGCTGCTTTGGATGCAGTCCAGGACACCTTTGTCTATCTAGGCTGTGACTGCACATTTCCAGGTCATGTTCATCCTCTTCACTCAGCAGCACGCCCAAGTCCTTCTCAGCAGGGATGTTCCTGATTTGGTCATTTACCAGCATGGACTGATATAATTCTGACCCAGGTGCAGCACGTTGCACTTCATCTTGTTGGACCTCATGGGAGGCCCATGGGTCCTCTTCTCATGTTTGCCCAGGTCTCTCTGGATGGCACCCTGTCCTTCAAGTGCAACACTCAGCCATGTACAAAGCCTCTTACCTACTGTGTAGAAGTGCCTGGAGGGATGAGGTGGGCAAAGAAGGATTTTACTTTCGACCATGAGTATGAACTACCCTCCATTCACTCCTATCTTTACAACTGCTGCCTTCTTGCTGAGGGGTGAATAGAAGGTCCCTTTGATCTTGAATTGCTTCTGCTGGCTGCTGCTGTTCAGAGGGGTCAGAGCTTGGTTCCAATAGCCTATCTCCCTTTCTGAGCTTACCTGATCGTTTCTGCGAGGAGGGTGATGACACAAATTGAACTCTAGAGCCTGTAGGGGATCTGCACCATGCCTGTCTGAACTGCCACACCACACCCTGGGCTGATCCTGCTTCCTGGGTGCAGCTTTGCTATGGACATGGTGGATGTGATCCCTGCTGACAGAACACACTCAGGCAGAGCTGTCTCTAAGTCATGGCTCCACCACTAAAGAGAGAAGTACTCGCTTCCTTTAATTATGCTTATAAATCAAGTGGCAAAATTCATCCAAAACTCGGAAAGTTTACAGAGCAGAATAGTTATGTAGGAGATCTCAGTGGCAAGTGATCTAAGACTAAAAGGTATTGTTTTAAATGATGAGTCATATGTACATTTCATTCAGGGATCTGAATTAGTTTTCATAGGCTATACATCTGAACTGCACATTGTCAACAGATGGTGAAGCTCAGGGGTGACTAATTTCAAAAGAGTACTGAAATCGTAGAGGTCACAGAAAATCTCAGAAATGACAGGAGTTTGAAAAACCATTAACATTTGTATGTTTAACAAGTGAGCAGGGCTATGGACCCACTAATATACATATTTTTGGCATTGCATATGCATTTTTAAGTATATTGATAGTTTCTTCACTTCTTTAGAAAGTACTTGCTGATGTAGCTTCAATTAACACTTTATTAGTCCATAACCTCATTAAAAACATTTTTCGCCCTTTAATGGGGATGTGTAAAGTTCAGCTTTTAACTATAAAATAATTTTTATACTGTCATGCTAATATAGTAACATTAACTACCATATTCTTGATAAAAATATTAAGGAAGCCCAGTGAGAGCCTAACCTTTAACATGAATGAATTCTGAGCCCAGACAAAAAGGCATAATTGTTCTCCATGACTTGAGATACAATAAGGAGTATAAAAATACACTATGTGATATTACACATTTACATAGGGTGTAGTAAAATATACTAACATGTCTCCAAGCAATAAGTGAAGAACACAGAGAAATTGATATTCTAATTTTGACTCATAAAAAAGTTGTGAGGAAATTAAAAAGTCACCCAGAGGGAACTAAGAGATTGAAATTATCAAAGAAGCAGTGGAAAGTAGTTTATGAAACAAATGAGAGAGAAAACAAAGGTGAAAATTAGGATAGAGAAAATTCAGATGGATTTTGGGTTTACTTGCTACTAGATCTTTGACTATCAACTGAAAGGAAAATATCTGGTTTGGCTATGTCTGTAATATATTCTTGTCATAGCATCTTACATCTTCACCTAAGGTAGTTTTCTTTAAAGGTTTAGCCAGGAAGAAACACAATGTGAAGAACAAACTGTAGTGTATACAGTGCCAAAAAAGAGTTGAATGTGACTATAATAATATGGGAAGAGAAAAGCAGTATGCTCACTTCCATTTTAAAAGGTAGAACAGTAGAGCACTTCCTTTGTCTTTTTTTTTTTCTTCTTTTCTTTTCTTTTCTGGAAGCTGTGTACTTTTTATTATTATATGGCAACAATAATGATGATTATGATGACGATGAGGATGATGATAATGACAAGAATAAGAAAATAAATCATCAAAACAAGAAAAGACCAACCTCCTTCTCATCAAGTAGAAGAGTATTGGCACTAATCCAAAGCAAGTACTTTAATTTTGCATGTATTTTAATGTTTCCACAATGAATCCACAAAATATGTCAAAAGAGAAAAGGGTTTGGGTCTCTTATTAGATTATTTCGGTAGACTGCTCTGCAACTGAGTGAAGATCATCAGAAAGTTTTTTATAAATTCCTGATGAAGAACAAAATTTTCTAATGTAGGATAAGAGGGGGAAAGTGTATATACAGTAGGGTGTCAGCATTCCCTACTGATGCTATCTGAAGGAGAATTTGTAGCATCATACAGGCAATTGACTAATTACATGACAAAGGAATGTTACAACCCATAAAAGAAAGTATTCAGCAAACACTGAGAGTTCAATTACTCCTTGTGACATAAATATTATTTAAAAGATGGTTTCACCTGGTCCTTGAAATACAGAAAAAAAAAAAAGTCCCCCTGAAAGTTAAAATAGATATCAGATTCTTTCCAACTTAAACTTTTATGTAGTGCAAGACTTTTCAGATATCCAACTTCCATTATTGATAATGAGAATGATAGAAATATTTTACACATATACCTTGGTTTTAATCCATATTCACAAATTTGGGTGAGGAAAAGTAAGGTCTTTCACCCTATTTTACTTATAAATCACAGAATAAACTTACAGAAACACTAATTGTCCAGGTCATATAGCAAGGGAGGGATTGTTTGGAAGTGAGTTTTCTACTCTGTATTGGTAAAAAGTTACCTTGTCATGCCTGGCATAGACTCTCTGATGCTGGAGAACTACTTTGTTAGCTTTACCCTTGCCCTTTCTTTGCTGGCTATTTTAAATCACATAGGATGATGTCATACAGATAAAAATACATGTCTGAGGACAAACAAAGAGTGTGATTCATGATGGAAGAAATGGCTACCGTGATTACTGCTGGTGATTTAGGGTTAAGCAAGGGATAAAACACATTCAGCATAATGCTAATTGTCATATTTTACTAATATTGCATTCTGCAACAAAATAGTTGCCAGAGTTGATAAAATCTGACTAAGGTTAACATTGTGAAGACATTAAACTTGCTTCTCATTGCAGTGCAGAGCAGAGCAGAGTTTCACCCACACTGAGCAAGGAAATAATTCACAGTGAAAATTTTCCAGTGCTATTGTCCAGTGTCAGTTTTTGTCCTAGTTTAGGGACAGTCCTACACTGAGGTACTAGGTCTTAAATCTCAGACCAATATGAGAAGGAAGATAGTTAACTTAGCACTCCCAGATCTACAGTTTTGTCATCATCACTAGCACATAAAGCATTAGCATATTGTAATGGAAAATCACTCCCACAGTCAGAGATTAAAATACTGCAGACAAACAAATAATACACCATAAATCCCAGATGGCAATGATCAGGAAAAAAAAAAAAAACAAAAACCAAAACCTCCTGTAAAACTAGATTTTTTAAAAATTAAAAATAATTTT